>ML790082.1:412068-451063 GCA_009831015.1 Picea engelmannii
TTCTCATGGATGCGAGTAGCAGCCACATCTCTTCTCAGAGATAAGCTACCAGCGCCTTAGCTAGTTTATTTACATTCTGTCTGTAAGCATATTTCAGTCATTTGTTATTAATGAAATGAAGTCTTATTTCCGCTGCATCTCTGGATTTATGTGTATTTCTGTATTTCATTGTGTTCCTACATAAATCCGGATCATCAATCCATAGACAAAGTGCTCTGCCTGTCGTTGGTCATTATCCATATACGAAACATATTTGACCAGTTCCATAAATCTGATCTCATATTCTTCTACAGCTCTGTTTCCCTACACTAAGGCATGAAATGCCCCTACCTGTTGTTCCTCGTAGTATGCTGGTAGATATTTCCTTCGGAACCTCTCCTCGAAAATTTCCCAAGATAATGTGTCTGGGGTAATGTGCAGTTGTCTTTCCAGGTTGCCCCACCAGTTCAAGGCGTTGTCTCTTAACTGAAAAATTGTGATCTTTGCCTTTGAGTTGGATGCATAGTCCCTTAAGTAAAAACACCTTGTCATGCCTTCCAACCAAGCTTCTGCGCATTCACTGGCACGACCCTCGACAAACTCCGAAAGTTTGATCTTCTGAAATTCTCGCGTGATGTCTTCGGGTGGAGGTCCTCCCCCTAAATCCCTTGATTCTTCTGGATTACCCATTCCAGACGGTGGGGGTTCCAGTTCAGTCCCTGCCGGTTGTCACCCCTTTAAAGTCTCATTAATGGCTTCCAACGAGTGCAGTATGAGAGCTAGTTCGGGCGATGGTGGTGGTGGCGCTGGTGGTGTTGGTGGTGCTTGCATCGATGCTCCCCGCCTCGACTCCCTCGAGTCCTGACCATCCTGTATGCTTTAACCTGCATCAACCAAATTTGTCAGGGTGAGTTCCAGGACGTTTCAAATTGATGTTACTTAAACTAGAAACAGGGTTAGGCGTAAGTTTTCGTTACTTGTCTGTAAACAGACATTACTCCTTTAGGGGATTGGCTAGGTTAGGGTTAGGATTAAGCATCTAAGTTTGATTTCTTCACCCCTATAAAAAAAAACTATTGGTTCCCTTGCCCTGTAGCTACGCTAGCCTTGCGCCATACTCGCCAATTCCTATGATTACTCTCCTAGTGCATATGTCACCTCCTTCCTGCTTTTCCGAGTCTAAGTCATTTTAACTTTTCACTTACAACTAAATATCCTCTGATGCTTGACTCGTGAACTTTTTCTTGGCACGTAGTGTTGGTGTTGTCGATTGCTACATTGAGATTTAGCATTGACTTTGACTGGTGGACTGGAGTGGAGGGACTTGGCACTTGGCTCGATGAGTTGTGTGTACGGTCTCGTGAGTCTAACACTTGGACAATCGGAGTTTATACTTGGGATACAAAGATTAGCAGTGCTAATTAAGCCTTTACCTTGATTTCCGGTGCATTCACTAGTTATGATTCAACTCGGTTAGCTGGCTCCGGATCATAGATTAGGTAATAAGCCAGTTAGTCTTAATCTTCCTAGTGTATCTTCCTAATAATAATACCACTCTAATCCCTACAGTGTTACCATTAATCTAAATAAGTATAAGAATTTATTTGTAAATACCTATGAGGTGCTTCACTTGGTGGGTGGTCGCGGGTTCAAAACCCATAGACTCCCCCAAATTTTAATCTCTCCAAAATAATTTTTATTAGTATCATAATGTTATGTTTAAATATTATTAAATATGCTAATGTTAATAACACATTAATTACTTAATTACTATTATTAATTATTATTATTAATTACTTTGGACAAAATTAAGTTTAGAAAGTAAATACTTAATTTCTATGCAAAAAAATTGCTTTGACATTCAACGAGATTAGAAATTTAATTTAATTATTAAAATTAAGATTTAAAATTAAAATTAATTATTTAAATGAAATTAAAGTAATTTAAAATAAAATGAATTAAGTAAAAGAATAAAATAAAATATAATATAAAAAATATATATCTACAGTCGGGCAGTGGGTCCTCGCATGAGGCCCACGTGCCCCCTCCTTCCCGCTTGCTCTTCATACCTAACCCTAAAACCCTACACCTAGCTCTTCAAACCCTAAACGCATCCTTCTCTTCCGCCTCTTTCCTCTGCCGCCTGGCCATTCTGCTTTGTCCCTCTGCTCTCAGCGCTGGTGTTGGTCTGATCGTGGTTTGTGAGTATTATGCGTTGGAGATTTCATATTTGCGCTTCTGGTGGGTCTTAAATGCCTGGATTGGCAGGCTAAATGGTGCTCAGATCTGTTTTGAATTGCCATGATTCTGATATTTGGTCAGAGAGCGATATGCAGGATTCAGTGTTCAAACCCTCTGAAGAGATGATGCGCCCTTGTTCCAGATCCGATTTCAGCTTGGTGTTGTTCTGGTCTCTTGGTTAAGACCAGGAGGCTGTGCGTGCGCTGGAAGACATAAGAGAGGCAGCATTATGCATTAAGCTTTTTCTTCGGTGGCTTGGCATTTGATCGTTGGGCTTTGGTGCTTTGTGTATGACTTGTGGTAAGTGCTTACTCATGGATTTGGCTGGACATTTGTATTGTAGAGACATGTTGAATGAAGAGGCTTGGTGCTTGTGCGGGCTGTGGCGCAGATGGTTAGCGCGTTGCGGTGGTAACTTATGTGTTGACTTGTTCTTTTCAGAAAGGTTCATTTAAAATTACGTACGTACTTCATTTTTTTTTTGTACAGAATTTGATCCATCTGCATGTGTGAAGTTTGCAGTTTTTGGCCTTGTGAAAGGTATTTTACAAAGGGTTGTGAAATTTGGTGTTAAGGCCGGTAATTTGGGAGTTTTCTGTTAATTTTTGAAATATATTGTTAAATTTTTTTAAGAATTCGTTAACTGTCAGCAGTGGATCGCATGAATTTTGGTATGTCAGGCTTATATGCTTTATATTCTTTCAAAATTGAAGTGAGTTTGTGTTTTCTTGGGCTACTTTTGTTTCATGGTTTACAGGCATTCTTTGAATTCATTGACGGACATCCGAGGATTCTTCCCCACGAACTCTCAGCTCCCAAGGTCATTTATATTGTATTCAATGGCAGGTTCCCGACTTCAAAGAATAAGCCACACAAAACTCGCTTTGCCTCCAAGTCTTCCCGACATGCCCACAAGTTGTCTACAATAGATTCAAAAGGAATATCCAAAGGTGCACAACATCATGTGTCTAAAGGAGCAAGAGCTGCCAGATTATAGCGCAATAAAATGGTGAGAATAGTTATAAATGTCAATATTGCAAACTTGTGGATCCTCGGGTGGTAGAGTAATTGTTATTGCAAGAAATTTGTTGTTGTTTGTGTTTGTTTTCTTTACTATGGTTACACCGTTACATCAAGTTGATTTGTTTCTTTTTAAAAAGGAAATAAATGCATAATGTTTTTCCATATCCAGCTCTGATACCATGTGTAGTAGCCGTAAAAATACAAAATTTAATTCTAATTTAGCATATAATTCTTTCTCATACAAAAATAATTCAATCGCCAACATATGAGCATATGATATTCGACAAAAAATTAAAATTTTATCCACAGCATAAGAATTACTTAACATAATAAATAAATTACCTCTCCCTGATGCTAATTCCCCCATCGATCTGGTTGTTCATTGCTGAAACTGTGTCAAACACTGCCCAAAACCGTGTTTCCACCCTGCCAACTAGGACAGCTTCCTAGCTCCAGGATACCATATGGATATCTTGGCCCCCATGCCCAAAACCTCTAGCAAATCGGTGCCCCCTGTACTGATCCTTTGCCCGACTCCCCAACTCAAACTCTCTCCAACAAATTCCCCAAATCCAAGAGAGCCCTCCCCCAAGAATCCAACTCGAATGATAATCCCCCTTTCGTAAACCCTCCTCCGCTCATATCCCCCCTTTACCGCCCTTTCTCCTCATTTATTTCTTTACCTACACATTTATTACCTTATCCCCATAGTTAATGCCCCTTACCCAATTATTAATGTTCCTTATCCGTTTATTAATGCTTCTTATCCCCTAGCATACATAGATCATTTAATTAAACAATATAATTTATTAACCCTCTTAACTTAATACCCATGTCAATGAATGCAACAGGTAATTAATTAATCAAATTATAACAATTAATTAATTAATAAATATTTAATTAGTATCATTATACTAGTCTTTGTTTAATTAATAACATGTTAAAAAATTAATTACCTAATAAATTTTTACTAGGGTTGTTACACTTAAGTTGCAAATAAAACTTTTAATGTAAAGCCTTGCCTTTGTCTCCTCATTCTACCGCAAAGGCCTTGCCTCTGTCTCCTCATTCTACTCAACTTTGGTATTTCTTTCTGGCCCAATACTATCACCAAGCATTGAGATTTCAAATGTCGATTCTTAATGCTTAATTGAAACATAAACTATGACTATTCATTGAACCTTGTCCCTGGCTGCCAGTACTATCACCAAGCATGGAGATTTCCAACGTAGACTGTTAACGCCTAATTGAACCTGACATCCATTCATGCGTCTAACCACCACTGGGTTAATTGAAACACATGTGAGACGTGGTACCCCTTTACATAAAAGAAACACATGGTCAATGCTCTCAACTTGTTAATCCCTATTAAATAATTGAACGCCACAATGAGACATTTTATAGAGATTAATCCTTAATCATTTAAATGTGGCAATCACCAATTAGGGTAGTAATTCCTTAATCACATTAAGTAAATGTGAAAAAGTAAACAAGGAAACAGATGCATTCACAAATGCAAGGAAGTTACTAACATTAAATCTCATTCATTGATTTTAGTGTAAGACGAAGAATATTCCAGCATCATTAATTGTTAGTCATCAGATTGAAATTTGTGATTAAAAGACTCATTAAACCATCAATTTCAATAGGGGGGATGCCTATCAGCGTAATAAAGCATCCATATATTAATAATAATAATAATAATCTATTTTTCAATATTAATGCATTAATAAAATATTTATACAATAATACAATAATACATTAATAAGCTAATGATATATTAATAAAGTAATGAAACATCAATATGTAATATGTAATAATAGATAGGCACATTGAACATTATAATAATGTTTTATCTCATTATAATAATGCTTAAATATATTTAATTAATATATTTATACATTATTAATTAATATGTTAAGTATTAATGAAGTATTTATACATTATTAAATAATACATTAATACAATAATAAAGTAATACTTTAATTATATATTAGTAAAGTATAATAAAAAACCATTGTATGGTTAAGAGTGATAGCCTATGCTTACCATGAATATGGTTAACTATGGTAAACCATGACTTCATGGTTGACCATGATTGTGACTATGGTTGACTCTAATCATGGTTGATATGGTAGACTATTGACCATGACCATAACCATGGCTATTGTTGACCACAAATGACCATGCCCATGACTATGCGTATTGTACGATATATATATATATTGATATTGGAAATTTTCGTCACAATGTGACATAGGGAGATATGTCTTTGCACCAGATTTTTTTATGACAATGACAATATATATATATATATATATATTGGAAAATGTTCGTCACATTGCAACATTGAGAAATGTTTGTCACAATGCGATGTTGGAAAATGTTCATCACAATGCGACATTGTGAAATGTCTGTCACCTTGCGACGTAGGGAAATGTTCATGATACTGTGATGTCAAGAAACACTATACATATTGTAGAATTGTCTTTTACTTTTGCAACATTGGGAAATGGGCTTCATAATGAGACATTGCAAAATGTTTGTGAGAATGAGATACTAGGAAATGCTCATCACATTGCGATGTTGTGAAATGTTCATCAAAATTCTACATTAGGAAACGTTGGTCACATTGCGACGTTGGGAAATGTTCATCACAATGAAACAATGGAAAATGTTTGTCATAGTGAGACACTAAGAAATGTTCGTCACATTGCGACATTGGGAAATGTGTGTCACAATGTGACATTGGAAAATGTTTGTCACAATGTGACGTTGTGAAATGTTCATAAAAAGGGACATTGGGAAATGTTTGTCACAATGCGACATTGTACAATATTCGTCACATTCCGACAGTGAGAAATTTTCATCACAAATCGACTTTGGGAAATGTTTGTTACAATGTGACATTGAGAAATGTTCATGACAATGTGATGTTGGGAAATGTTCGTCACGATGAGCCATTGGGAAATTTTTGACACATTGCAACATTGGGAAATGTTCATAACAATATGACTTTTGGAAATGTTCATTATAATGTGATGTCGGGAAACACATGACACATGATAATGTAATGTTGGGAAAGGTGATTTATTCTTGTTATAAGGAAATTTAAGACGACTACATATGGATCATATAGTGTATATATTGCACTATGATAAAAAAATATGACCATTATGCATTCATATATATATATAATATATAATGTTAAGATTGTCATAAATAAACAATATATTATGTTAAGATTGTGTGTGTGTGTGTGTGTGTGTGTCTATATATATATATATATATATATAATTTGTACCTTGTGGTGTTGGTAAGATCCTTTTATTGGGGTTCCATCCCTTCACACATTGTGCATTTTCTTTTTATATATTAGTTTTTGTTGTGTTGCATTATTAATTTCCGTGAACCTTTCAACATTTGTTTTAATTATAAAAATAACATTGACTTATAAAAGTATAAAATTATTTCAAATATATATATATATATAAACAAAGAAAGCTAGCAATGCATGAAGTAACAATTGTGAAAGGAATATACAAATTATAATTAATTTACTATTTAATTTTCTAAAGTGCATGTTTAAAAAAGAGAAATACACAAATTGTTTTATAAAAAATGTCATATGATATTTTCATATTTAAGAAATTGATATTAAAGAAATTTCTTAATGAAATTTAACAAATATATTAAGAAAATCCCTTTTGAAATTTAAGAAAGCCTTTTTTCAAAATTTATAGAACTTTATTGATCACAATTTTATTCAACAATTATATAAAGACTATTTAATTTACTCTATGTGTACATGACACATGCAAGACGAGTTTACATCAAAACCAATCATGTCACAAATAAATTGTAGTTGAAACATTATATCTTTCATCTTTGACAAAAAATAAAGTGTATTGTCAAAAATGTGCCACTCTACACTAGTTGTGGTAGAGATGATATTTTTTAAAAGAATAAATAATTCCTCTTATTTGGATATCTGATATAGAACTGAGCCAAAAAATGACAAATGTTGGTTGTCCATAACCATGGTTGAGAAAAATACAATAATGATTAGATGTAGTATGTATAATCAGCACAACATGAATGTACACATGAAAAGTAAAAATATTGAATAAAATATTGATAATGAACTTCCCTAATAATAACGAATTAAGCATTAAAAAAAACACAATTTAAAAGTTTCATTCTTTAATAGATCCATAATCAACAAAATCATCTTTTATTGAGAAGACATTCTCCTTTGATGAGAGAAAAGGCACTTGTCATGAAGAGAAGAAAAAAAGAAAAAAAACCTACCATTATGATGACATAAGGAAAGAGAGTATCCATATAAATTTAACATTATAAAATATATCTATATAAAATCTACTCTCGCAACAAATTAGTATATCGTATTAAGATCTATATTGAAAACATTTATATTATAATATATGATAGATCAACATTAAACATCTATAATAAATATATACTTTATAAAAGTACATAACAAATATACAACATATAATATCAAAGCACATTTAACATTAATAATAAATTAATAATGTTAATGTTAATATTAACATTGATTTTAATATTAATGTTAATGTTAATATTAATATTAAACTTAATTTTAATATTGATATTAAGATTAATATTAATATTAGCATCTTAATATTAAGATTAATATTAACATTGAGATTAATATTAATCTTAACATTAATGTTAATATTAACATTAATATTAATATTACCATTAATCTTAACATTAATACAAACATTAATGTTAATTCTAATATTAACATTAAAATTAATGTTAACATGAATATTAACATTATTAAGATTAAAATATTAAATTTAAATTAATAATGTTAATATTTAAGAAAATTTCATCAAGGTCTTCCACCATAAACCCTAATATCATCATTGGGGCTTCAAAATATATCCAAATGCTTATACATCAAATGCAATCAAAATTCTAAGGGGCAACTCCTAGGTTGAATTGTATCCATTGTAATCAAATGTAATCAAAATTCTAAGAGAATGAAATCTGGAAATTTCAAAGGATGACATTAGTTATAGTCACAATTCATTGATAGGATGCTTGTTAAGTTAAAAAAGAACATTTTATAAAGGATGTTTGTACGAGTGAGGTGAGATGGGAAAAAAATGGCTACTGAAAAAATAAGAGCCACAATATTGTCATTAAGAAAATGTCATCAAAGTCTTCCACCATAAACCCTAATTTCATCACTGGGGCTTCAAAATAGATCCAAATGCTTATACATCAAATGCAATCAAAATTCTAAGGGGTAATGCTATGTTGAATTGTATCCATTGTAATCAAATGTGATCAAAATTCTAAGAGAACGAAATTTGGAAATTTGAAAGGATGACCTTAGTTATAGTCACAATTCATTGATACGATGCTTGTTAAGTTAAATAAGAACATTTTATAAAGGATGTTTGTACAGGTGAAAACATTTAATCGATGTGAAAAAGGTGAGATGGGAAAAAAATGGCTAGTGAAAAAATGAGAGCCACAATATTGTCATTAAGAAAATGTCATCAAGGTCTTCCACCATAAACCCTAATATAAAACATAATTTTGAAAAATTCTAAATTAAAAAAATTTAACATCTCAACGGTGTTATAGGTGACTTTCTCCCTAGGATTGAAACTAAACCCTAACTTTCAAAAACCCTAATTTTTATAAATGTAAAGTGATGTTACATTCATAAAATTTGGAGAGTGAATAGAAACTAAATACAATTGTTTTTAATTTTTAGGTACTCAACAAAAAAAAAATGCAATTAAATGTTTTTTAATTCTAGGTGAGTGTATAGAAATTAATAAACAAAGATTCAAAATAAAAATTAATAAATGATAATCTTTAAGATAAAAGTTAATGTAAATGTATTTAAGTAATTTTAATAGGATTTTAAGTAATTTTAATATGATTATGTCCAAGTTCACACAGTCTCTTCAAAATTAGTGGTCTCTCAGTCTCATCCTGTCCACTTTTAAAGTATTATTAATACATTCTCTCCAATGAGACCGTGTGAATAAGACATTTAAAACTTTCATTCACACAGTCTCATCAAAATTACACCCCTCCAATCACACTCAATGAGACCGTGTGAATAAGACATTTAAAACTTTCATTCACACAGTCTCATCAAAATTACACCCCTCCAATCACACTCAATGAGACTGTGTGAATAAAACTTTTAAAATTTTCATTCACATAGTCTCATCAAAATTACGCCCCTCTAATCACACTAATAATTTTGTATAGGGTGATTTCATTAATCATTGAGTTCTGTACATTAAGTTTTTTTTTTCATCGGCAACAAAGTTATTACATTTATGAGAACCCAAATTACCCAGGATTGCGAAGGCCTCTGGAAATACTCACCGGAAATTTGTAAAGCTCGAACCCTAATGGAAGAGTAAATGTTTGCTTATGTAAGCTCGAACCCTAATGGAAGAGTAAATGAAAATTTTCCATAATGATTGCCGAAAATGTGCAAATGAACATGGGCGTAATTTTCTTCCTCTATTGTAGATTTGATCATATGGGTGCGGGTGTTCATGTTCGAATGCGCCTTTATGACAGGATGAGCATAAATCCTTTTCCTCGTTCCGATTATTATTTTATTTCATGATCTCTACCACCATATTGGCATACAAATGCATGTTCATTGCAAACTTAAATTATTATGAATGAAATAGAATGGAGATCCTGATTAAAAGACATAAATAAAACAAAGACTCATGAAGTGAACGTGTAAATAAAAATACAAGTTGATGTTATTACCTGGATGGAATGGAACTGGATGCCCGATGCCTAAATGCAGAATAGCGCATATCAATAGCAGTCTTTGAAATTCATCCTCTTTCTGCTGATGTGCAGTAGAATGCAGATCCTGATTAAAAGACATAAATAAAACAAAGACTGATGAAGTGAACGTGTAAATAAAAAACACAGGTTGATGTTAGTACCTATATAGAATGGAATTGGATGCCCGATGCTTGAATGCACAATAGGTCATGAATGCACAATATCAATAGCAGTCTTTGTAATTCGTCCTCTTTCTCCTAATGCTCAATAGCGCATGAATGCACAATATCAATAATAGTCTTTGTCATTCGTCCTCTTTCTCTTAATAAGCAATAACATGCTGATCTTGATGCAAATGTATTTAATTTACTCCTATAACTCCCATATTTGTTTCTACTCCCCTTCTTTGTAAGGTCATGAAAATTTCAACACAAATCGTTTATTCACACTCCTTTCATAAGTTATTCTGTCATATCTGCATAATTGAAAAGCAAACAGACCCAAAGTAATTCACACCACCTTGTCAAAGTAACATAAAAAAGTAAAAAGTAAAAACTTATTAAATCCCACTCCTCACCATGTGAGGTATTGAAATGTTATGTAACGACATGAAACATGTAAGAAAGGAAGAGTAACGACAAGCAACGTGTAAGACAGGGTAGAGAACGTTAATATGTAAATCCGAAAGTTAATATTGGTTTTATTTGCATAAGTATAGTGCGTGGCCATTGAAAACATGGCTTAGTAATTTTTTAATCTTATAAAGTAAATGTGAAAAAGTATTTATAAATGCACGGAAGTTATGAACACTTAATATCATTCATTGATTAGAGAGAATGACGAAGAATATGCTAGCATCTTTAAATGTTGATCATAAGATTGGAATTTGTAATTAAAATCTTAATTAACTCATCAATTCCAATAGGGGGGACTGTCCACGTAACTAGCAACAACCACTTTCAACATGGCTTAGTAACTTTTTAATCTTATAAAGTAAATGTGAAAAAGTATTTATAAATGCATGGAAGCTATGAACACTTAATATCATTCATTGATTAGAGAGAAAGACGAAGGTGTCCAAGTAACTAGCAACAACCACTTTATGAAAGTGGTTGATATATGCCGATCAACGCCATTAGTTTGAACAGGGGAAAAATGACATCAATTGATGTATATCAACCACTTTTAATAAAGTATTAATACAATAATAAAGTAATACTTTAATTATATATTAGTAAAGTATAATAAAAATCCATAGTATGATTAAGAGTGATAGCCTATACTTACCATGAGTATGATCATGATTGTGATTATGGTTGATTTTAATCATAATTGATATGGTAGACTATGTTTAACCATAATCATAATCATGATTATAGTTGACCACAAATAACAATGCCCATGACTATGAATGTTGTAATATATATATATATATATATATATATATATATATATATATATATATAATTTTTTATCTTGATATTGAAAATGTTAATCACAAGGTGAGGTAGGAAACTATTTCTTTTCACCCAAAATGAAAAATATTCTTGGCATTGCAACATTGGGAAATGTTGATGGCATTGCCATGTTGATGTTGAGAATGCCACCAACATTTCCCTTGTTATATACACCTTGTTAAATATTATATATAAATTGGTTTTTTAAGATTTAAAAAAAAAATGGTGTTTTTTTGGTGTCATACTTAGTTCTTAAAATTTGACTTGAAGATGTAATAGTGGTGAATGATGATTATATTCTTACAAAACAAGTCTTCATACAATTACACAATACAATCTCCTGAACTTTCAAACCCAGATTAAAAATAAAGAGCAGCTAAATTGAAATTTTATCAGCGTTTACAAAGTATATTGTATGCACTTCTATGGGACGACAACAATAAAGAAACGGCTCTAAAAGGTTTTAAATGCGACGTCGTGACCTTGATTTATATGTGATGTACAAGCCCACAGACAGAACAATCGCGGTCGATGCTATCAACACCCCACGCTTAGAAAACGTTGAACTGCAGGAATCAGGAAAGAGAATTCGTTTCTGATCTGCAAATTTGCCAGCTAGCCAAGTTGAACAGTTCTCATCATCCTTCTTTACAATTCTGCGAACACCATCTCCAATTCCTTCCTTCGCAACATGATGATCCTTTTCTTCTGGTTTTCCGTCATCTGCACAGGCCTCCTTTTTCTTTTCCTGTGGAGGATGTCTGCACTCAGGCGGCTTTCCCGACTTCTGTCTTCCATCTTCTTGCAGCAGCGTCTCGACGTCTGGCGTCGATTTCGATTGTATAGATTCAGATCGGTGCGCAGAGCCCGTCTCATCAGATACTGCCTGTGCATGAGTTGATCTTGGTGGCTCCCCAACTAACTCTTCGGCCTGTTCAGGCGCTTCTGTTTTTTTCTCTTCCACCAATTCGTTTGATTTTTCCGCAGCTACAGTGGGTTTTTCCTTATCATCATCCTGTCGAATCGCCTCTGGATGTCTTGCGCTTTGATTGTCCTTTGGAGGTGCAGGTGCAGGGCTCTCCTTCCTCGAATCTTCTTGTCCCGCGGGGCTCGACCTCTCAACGTTTGACTGTAGCGATTGATCTGACTTTCCACTTCCAGAGACCGTGTCTTGATTCTGTTGGCCAGAGACGTGAAGGAAAGGCAGGGATACACGCAACATTTCATCCCTAAACTTGGCAGTGACGACATCATAATTTAAATTCTCCGGGACGCTGATAACTTTTCTGAATCTCTGTCCCCCTCTCTGCATTTTCTCCATTCTTCCTCCTACCTTCGTCATTTCCTCCATTTCCTTCGCAGAACGTTCTCCGCTGATGACAAGACTCCCACGGTTATTAAGCTGTACTCTCAGATCTTCTCTTCTGAAACCTGCACAGGTAAATCAGGGATCAATTATGCGCAAAAGTATCGTAAAAATAAATAGAGGCATTTCGAAATAAATAGATTTCGAATGGTATAACTCTATGTTCACGGAATCACCTGGGAGGTCGATCTCTACAATGTGAGCTTCAGGGGTCTCCTCCGTGCGTACAGCAGGCTCGAACTCAGACTCCATCCCGTACCTTAATCCCCTCTCCTAACAAACTACCGAATGGATTATTGATATATAGTGAGATAACGAAAATCTAAATGCTGCAAATATTGGGCTGAAATTGGCGACTTCTTTCAACCAGTCCTCGACTAAACAAAAGCAGATAAATAGATGGTTCTGTTCCGGGTCTGTGTATGCGTATTTATATATATTTCCAATAACTGAAAGAGGCACGTGATTTGGATTGATTGTCGAAAGGCATGTTGTTACTGTCGGCAAGACTTCTCAACATATCGTGAAAGTGTGTACAGAAAGCTAAGGTGTCTTGATTAGTGCGATAAGGAATAGAATAATGTGCCGAGAAGCATTGAAGGATTGGCATATATATATATAAACCTTTCTGTGAAGGATTGGCATATATATATATATAAACCTTTCTGTGAAGGATTGGCATATATATATATAAACCTTTCTGTGAAGTATTGTAGAGCCACTTTCGAATATGCTGATAAATCTTGCAACCACACAGTGTGTTGTGTGATTTGAGGTTTCGTAGAATCATCAATCGACCCCACATGGCCGTCGGATGCCAAAAGTATTACCGTTAGTTACTTTCCCTTTTGGATTAAAACTTGAGGTGAAAGACGTCGTATCCTCACGCAAGAGATCATATGTGCGTTGAAGTTTTCTTCCTCGTTTCGTAACTGCAAATCCTTCCGCTACCACATCTATTTTATCTCCAAGCTTACTTCATGAACTAAATGTATAATCAAAGGGGCTAAAGCTAACTTTTGGCATTAAAGTATTGTGGACACATTCACATTTTTATTTCATCACCTAAAATACCGAACTCTCCATTGTCCTAGTGACGTTGGGGAAGGTATTGGACTCATAATGGTGTGGCATCTCTAAGAAAATCATAAGAAGAACCTAGTGATACCTACGAGACATTTGGGTTAGCAATTGCATAACAAACATAGGTAAGCTATTATCATTGCATGACTAAATGACACGTACATATAATCAAATAATCAATTGCCAGAGAGGGTTTTCATCTATCTGCAACATCCACACAATAATGTTTACAACAAGTCAATATATGCAATTTTATAGAAAATGAGATACAACCCATTAACATTTATTATAAACTATCTTTTATTTATTCAAGTCGAAAGAAACTTTATCCCAATATATATTTCTAATGAAAGAACTGCTATTTTTACTAGATATCCAATAGTAGTTTTTAATGTATTCAAGTTCAAAGAAACTATATTTCCATTAAAAAAAATTCTATTTTTACTAAAAAATTTAGTTAGTAATTTTTTGGAGGCGTTTTAATATATCTTTTTATTTATATCCGGATGGAAGACATGAAAGAACTTTTTAAGACTAAAAGGAACAAAAAATTTTAAAAGTGCATTAGCATCCTAACATATCAATATGCCACAAGTTGGGTCTGTTATCACATAAAGTTGTCAAGGTCACATGACGACCAAGTCTTTTGTTGCACAGGTAATGTCTAAGCGCAACATTCAAAAGAAGTCCATTTTGGGCTTGAAATACAAGCAACAAGCAGGTTCAATTTTTAATGGTGGAGATCCCATGTGTAGTTCAGATTAGCGGCCCTCGGACAGTCGAAATTTAAAATCCCTGCAAGGATTAACGACTAGCCAAATGTCCCGAAGTAAATCTGAGCCATTGAAGGAAAAGGACATGCGTCGCCAAATCTCTCACTTCGAGAATTCAACACTTCGGAGAATTGTGCTAGCAAGCGGGAGAAAGCTCCTAAAGCCTGAACTCCCGAAGTAAATCTCGATTGTCCAAAACAAGAGGACACGTGGTGCCAGATCTACCACTTCGGAAATTCGACACTTCAGAGAATTGCGCGAGCAAGCAGGAGAAAGATCTTGAAGCCCAAACTCCTTAAGTAAATCTTGGCCATCCAAAACAAGAGGACATGCGGCACCAGATCTAACACTTCGGAAATACGACACTTCGGAGGATTATGCGAGCAAACATAATAAAATCTCCCGACGCCTGAACTCCCAAAGTGAATCTCGGTCATCCAAATCAAGAGGCCATGTGGAGTCATATCTATCACTTCGGAGATACAACACTCTGGAGGATTGTAAGAGATTTTCATTGAAAGGGCACAAAGCCCAAACTCCCGAAGTGAATCTCGGTCATCCAAATCAAAAAGCCACGCGACCCGAGATCTAACACTTCAGAAATATGACACTTTGAAGGATTGTGTGAGCAAGAAGAAGAAAAACTCTTGAAGTAACTTTGAATCATTGATCTTTGCGGTATGAAGCAGGGTCCATCCAAGAGTGATGCATGGCAACAAAATCAGGGCTTTCCGAAATTGCAGATTGCAACATATCGACGACCACACTTCAATGTGGGGACGAAACATGCTCGAACGATAAATTTCTAGAGCAGTCCCGCAATCGAAACTATGGTATGTTGAAAGGTGGTGAATTGTGGGTTCAAAAGTTGTGTGAATCCAAACTGCCTTTGACGACCCCACAATCACGTGCTTATTCAACATCAAATCTAAGAGCAGCACGTAGCATCCCCCTAGGCGTTGAGCCGCATCCCAATCCCGAGGAGAATTCAGTTAATGAACGTGGACTGGTAGTTGAAACCCCGTTTCACTCGAAGGAGACATAACTGTCATCCCAAGGTACCTCGATGGACGGTTTATTCTTCCAAGCCCATCTAAGCTTGCGTTTGACAGAAGAATACATGCACAGTGTGATAGAAGGATGCACAGACAAAAAGCCTTCGACAGGATGGCCAGATGACTCTCCTTGTGGTTGTCCACTAAACTGAGTATAAATAAAGAACTTGAAGAACTTGCTAAGGGTTGAATGGTCAGGCAGAGCTCCCTATTTTGCAATATTTTGATAACATAGTAGTTCTCTAGTTTTGTATGAGATTTGAGACTTTCGCATTAATAGAAGTCAACTTATTTCATCATCTTGTTTAATCTGTGCTGGAATACTCATGCATGGAGGATCGAGATGATGGTTGTAGTTGTATTGTAATGTAGGTTTGATTACAGTATTGTTGTGACCTATTTCGGTATTTTCTTTGTTTCCTCTTATGCTGAAATGCTCGTACATGGAAGATCCAGATGAGTTGTTGTAGTCACATGATAATGGAGGTTTGATTATTATGCTATTGTGATATATTTCAGTTTCTGAAACTTGAATTCAAGAGTGCTCTTATACCTGAGTTTTTCTTCACCAAGCTTCTTGAAAGTCAGATGCTCATGGCATGTTTGTCTACCATTCTCACTAAGTCTTCCTTCTACTAATTTTTAACCTTAAACCACTGAATGAAGTTAATGAGAACCTCATTTCCTTATGCATTTCTTGTCCAGTTTCTGTGTTAAAACATTCTTGTATCGAGCTTTGTCCATTTGACCTCCATTCATAAACCTACCTCCACAAACATTTTGATGGGTATTGGGCTTATCCTCTTGCAATCTTAGGGTGACTCTAAGTGATAACAATCATGGTGCCATTTTGGGAACGAATTGAAGACATTTCCTTGGGATTGAACGACAAAGAAATTTTGATTTTGAAGGTGCATCAAAAATCGATACCTTTAAGATTGTAACTTACACCTGGCGACTCCACTATTTCAGTTGTGGCTCCCAAAGGAAGACACACAATGTCTACTCAAAATCTTCCTCTGGAAACACCTGAAGCTGACCCAGAAAAGAATATTAAGAAAGGAAATCTTTCTCAAGAAAGCTTTTCAATTGTTGTTCCAGATTGAAAAGCTCCCATGGGAAGAATGACATTACAGAGATCTAGTTTTAGATGGTGAATTAAATATGGACACATTATTCTGACTACTCATATTTCACCGTGGTGACTCAACTAGTTTGAAATGGAGAATATTTTAGCTCAGAGGTATGCCTTCTGTGATTTTTTAAAAATAGTTAGTTTCCCTAATCCATTGTCGAATAGAGATGAATGGGAAAGTATCCTTCCTAAATATCAAGGATAAGAGTGGGAGGTACCAGTTGAACACTTGCTGGATTTTCATGATTTTATTCATCGACTTCATATCGTGCATGAAGATGGTCAAATAAACATTTTCAGTTATCCATTAGAGGGGATTTCTTGTGATTGGTGTCGATCTCTTCCAATTGCATGTATCATCTCTTTGATAGGTTTTCATGCAACTTTTAATTCATTTTGTAAAGAGTATTTTTCAGTTGAACGTCTTTTTGAGGGATATTGTGATGAGTTTTCTTTGCTCCATAAAGATTCTTCTAGTCATGAAATCCTGATTTGTGATAAAGCATTTATTGTAAAAGAAAATATTTACCATGAAGATCATGAGGTGTTGAATGATATTCATTATGATAGATATAACACAGAAACATCTGGCATCATATTAGATGTATCTCTTGTTTTAAATATTCATGAATATAAACATGTCTCTTCTGAATATTTCGATGTCAAAGAGCAAGTGTATTATGAAGTAGATATTTCTCCTGACTATGAAGTTAAGATAGATGATAATCTTGTTAAAAAAAATAGGGAAGATTCCTCTATGTTTTTTCCTAGATTTTCATAATTGAAGGCAGATTTTGTTTGTTGATCTTATGAATAAAACGAAGAAGATATTTTTGTCCTTAAAACAATTTTTTTTGGCAACCCTGATTATGATGAAGAAGTTGTTTCGAATATTGACCAAAAACAACCAATTTTTGATGAATATCCTAGTGAAGATGATAAAGAGCAGAGCTTCTTTATGGATTCTTTGGAACCTCATAGCAAGTTTCTTGTATATGATGATTATGAATATGATCCTTGGGAGGGCCATGAATGAGAAAAGGAAGAGTAAATGTGCAGTGTATCTCATGTCCAACACTTGTAAATGAGCAAATGTCACCTGGGATTAGCCAACCTGCATCAATCCTTTATCCACATGTACACTCTAAGAATACCAAACAATAGGTTTGAAATAATGAAGTAAAGGAGGTAATTTATTACCAGTGTAGTGTGCCTTATTATAAATTTAATGACCCTATGGGGTTATATATGGATTTGAGTTTTCCAAAAGCATTGAAGCCTACAAAAGTATTCATCTTATCATCATTTGGGGTATTTTCAGTGTTCCAAAACATGTTTTCATTATGTTGTCGTACTTCCCTTACCTTTTGTGGATCATTGGCAGTGAAAAGAAGAATTATGTTACCAAATAGTTTGGGTGGCTATGGTGGAAGTTTTTTTTCACCTAGCACATTGTAAAAATAAGTTATTTTAGGATTGTACATAAATAAACTCCATCTGTATCATGTATGTTTCTTTTATTTTTAAATTGAGTAGTGTACATATCACCCTGTTGTATTCAACAAAATGTATTTGAGATCGACTCCACAACCCAATAGCTAAGGCACTGGAACTACTTGTTCTTCATAGCTCATAGGGAGCATGCCATCTCCTGTGGAGCCAAATGTTATCACATAAAGTTGTCAAGGTCATAAGACGACCAATTCTTTTGTTTCAAAGTTAATGTCCAAGCGTAGCATTAAAAAGCAGTCCATTTCGGGGTTGAAATACAAGCAACAAGCAGGTCCGATTTTCAATGGTGGAGATCCCATGTGCATTTCATATTAGAGACCCTTGGATAGTCAAAATTTAAAATTTGTGCAAGGATTAATGACTAGCCGAAGTCTCAAAGTCCCCAAGTCCTGAAGTAAATCTGATCCATTGAAGGCAGAGGACATGTTGTTGAGGAAAATATATGAAATTGATCTTACTCAAGCATTTTCAGATTATGCTTGGCTAAAGAAAAATAGACAGGAATATCACCCTATGTTTATAGCCATATAAATTAATATCCTAACTCACAAGTATTGATTACAAGTTCTTAAGTTGTTTTTTATAAATAAAAGCTTGCGGAAAAATTTAGTATTTATGTGTTTTTCTGAACATAATAGATGCTGAAATAAATATAGAGACAGAAGTAAGACACCAAGTCAATAATCAAGACAGATGAGACATAAATCCATACTTTATTTCATTCCAATTGAACAAAGAGACATTCTCTTTACAAAATTTTGTGAAGAAGTCAAACTTAGATGTCCCCGATGAAACATAAAAAAGGACCTCTGACAGAAAATAAAAAACTAAACTCTAAAATCTAGATCAGCTTGCCACAAATTGTTTCTCACTCGACTCTGCACAATAACCTTTGTCAGTCATGAAAACTAATTCACAAACATACAATTCTACACAGGCTATCAAAGATAGATCAACACCTCTCAAAAACAAGTGTTTGAATGATGTAATTTAGCCCTGAATCTTGTTGTCTACAATAAGACCCTACTATCATAAAAAATTATTAGGCTTATAATAAATTAAGGAATGAATGAAAACTGAACTATCTCAACACAAACTCAAAGAGCAAACCTTATTATGCTTCTCCTTCTATCCTCCTTTTGTTCCTCCCTTTCCTTTTTCCTTTAAGAAAATTAGAATTGGTTGAAGTAGTTGAACTACTTCATTAGTTAAGTTAACTAAAAGTCAACCAACTGTTTAGTTAGGGGGAAAAGTAATAAATCATAATAAGGGTTTTTAAATAAATAATAACTAGTAGGTGGGCCCCCTTGTGACTCCCTTTATCTTTTAACAATCATACCACAACTAGTTAATTAAACAAAACATCACTCCTTGTGACTCCCATGATCACATTCATATTTGATAACTTATCCAATGATTTTTGAAATTATTTCCAAAATATATTACTCATATATACAAAAAATAGCATGTTGTCCAAAATTTATGAAGTCAATTGTCATCAACAATAAATAAAATAAAACTTAAAACCCATATTTTCCACTCTCACATGCGATCTTTCCCTTGTTGTTCATGTCACCTTCTGATATCTTTGAATTTTCCTTTGGTTGTGTTTAGCCTTTAGGCCTATTCTTGATGATCACATGAGAACAATCGTCCCTCAAATGCATCTAGGAGGATACTGATTTATGAGAGCCATTGGGGGGTGAGGAAGGGGCAACAATGGATTTTCCTTTGTCGGGGGCATGGAGGGCCTCGGTTTTCAACATTTTACTAGCATGGGAAGACTGAACTGGTGAGTGGATAGGGGCATCTTGGACAATCTGATTGATAGGCGTAGGAGAAGGTAAAGACACATTGGGCCAACCACGATGTTGGGAGACTATCAAGTGGACAATCTCTTACCATTCATCGTTTTCAGGAACCTTGGGTTGCAATGAGACATGAGGAGGCATAAGAATACCAAGGGATCGTGGAGCTTGTAAGGGAAGCCCTTCAAGCCTAGGTTGGACCATTCCTTTCCCAATCCAATTGAAAAACCTAGCCTGAAATAGCTGGTCCAACTCTTTTGATTCAACATCAAAGTGAATGGAGAATATTGGCCTTCTTGGGCCCCTGTTCCAATTACCTCTTCATAGGTTACCTCTGCCATGGCTACCTCGAATGAAAAATCTCATTCCTATATGCATGATTGATTAGTAAATAATTTATTTAAAAACCATTCATGACAACTCTTTTAAAATATGAAATAAATTTTGGCTCGGTAACATATCAGACTCATGCAATCCAATCCATACAAATTGTTCAACTATTTTCAATGAGTAGGGGGTGAACAAAGGTTCTGGGATATGCGAGGGGTTTGTATTGAGCAAAAAATGTGAAAATGAGGGGAAAAAGAACATGGTTACTACTCACAAAAAACAAACAATCAAATGAAATGTAAACCAAAGAAAATATCACTGTAATTCATCCCCGTGATATTAAACTGTCACAATACAGAGCTCCTATTAATTGTAATTAAATTTTAGGAACATGGAGTGAGTAATGGATATGGGAAGGTGAGGGGATTTTAATTAGAGGAAAGTGAAATAATGATAGGGGAAAAGAGCGGATATTGTTCATAAGATTAATTAAGTAATCTATAAAACCATTATGTATTCAATGCAATGAACCAACACTAACCAATTACTATGATCAATTATCAATTATTGTGTGTATAATTTAATCAGTCCTGTGTGTTAAACTTTCTCACTGTTCACTTTTAAGTCCTTAACACTTTCAATTACACAATGCCATCATACTCAAGATAAAATTCTTTCCAAGCAACCTATATAAAGAATCTTGTTTCCTTTCATTTCTTTCATTTAATTTTAAAACAAAATTCCAATGAACACACACTCACTTGTTTCCACTCTGTTCAACATCAAAACGTCAACCAATGTCCATGAATTATTTCCTCAATCAAACACAGACACAAAAATCATGCTCGATTCCATCCATTTAGTCAATTTAATAATCAAATTGCAATGAAATCATACTTGTATAAAACCCCTACCCATCTCTGATGGTGTAATCAAATGATATCCATAACCATATGCAATGGACAGCCAAGTCACGACTATCACGACTTTAAATTGCAATACTCCAGATTGGCAATTAAAATACAATGATCAATTCAACTTAAACATGTTGTAGGAAACCCACACATACCAACACATCACGCACGAAGCATCGTTGTGACTTAATCAACTATAAAATAATGTTTGGTTAACAATCCAATTATTACAGTATAAGAGACAACGAATTTGTATCCAATCCCATTTCTCAAATTAACCAATTAACCATGCTGAGATATTGATTCGATTGTTATAATAAAAAATGCAGTGACTAAATACCAATAACCAAAACTATTGTCAACGTTATCAACATAGACGAGCCAACAATCATCCACTGTTGACGATGCTTCACAAACTCATAACAATAAAAAATATACGCAACATGATATAACTAGCTCCATTATTAAAAATGGGCCTTGAGAAATCAAGGGTTTTCTCTGTGGACCAACAAAGGGAGATTGCATTCGACCATCAACAAAAGGTGAGAAATGTTCGAGACCATGCGGTGGACATATAGGCCATATTCATAACTTTGCAGACATGGTGACAGTTCATGAGATAGGAGAGACTATGAACAGAGGAGAAGAGGCTTCATATAATAACACTGAGAACATGCAGGGCATAACCGTCATGTTTTTCCCAATCAACCCGCATACTTCTGATATAAAAACATATCCACGAAATACCAACCAACCCTAAAGCCAACATCTTAGCATAATATCCACCCAAACCAATTGTGCAGAAACAACAATCATACACGAACCCACGACCATGTTGAACACACTGCCTACACTAAGAGGGGGGGTGAATTAGTGTGTGAAATTTTCTAACTTTTCTTCTTACAAGTTAGAAACTAAAACATAATTGAATAGATTAAGAACAATTAAATCATAATAAAAATGGACAAGAGATACCAGACGTTTGTGTAAGATTTTGTATAATTGATATCTATATATATGTGAATATAGTAATATGAATTTTCCTAGCACCAACTATTTTGTATCAACACCAACTGAAGTAAGGAGAACCAACTCTCAAGCAAGACCCAACTTACTGATAGAACACAGACTATCCAACTAGAGTTCATATAGTAGTTCAACCAACTCTAGTAGCAATGATTCGTTATTGAATAAATTATGTTTCATGATTAGAGGTATACCATCAACACTCATTACAACACTTCATCTTATCTCTGAAATTCATGCCTTCCTCACTTCGTCTTTCCTCTAATATTCACACCTTCTTCACTTCGTCTTTCCTCTAATATTCATGCCTTATTCACTTCTTCTTATCTCTGATATTCACGCGGACCTCAGGTCCGCATCCCCTTCATTTTTCTCTGCATGCTGCTCTTCCTTAGCGAGCCTCTCTTTACCACAAGTCTATTGTATTCCACAAGCACACCATCCAGGGAACCAATCATGGTTGTATTTATACTTTCTTATGCTCAGAACTTGTTTAAGTTATTGAACCGACTTGTGCAATAAGTTATAACTAACTTGTTTATTTACAACAACTTTTGGGACCACCAGAGATCATGATTTAGGGTCTTCATATTTACACCTAGCATCCCCTTCACTTTCATAAATTGATCACAGGTATGGATCGATTTCCTTTGTTTCTTTGATTACAATAAATGGCGCTTCCTTCAAACCATGTTCATATGATCATTGGCATAGAACCACATGCTTATCAATTTAAGTGACACATTACATTATGCCATTTAAATCTCTTTACCATATGACCAACGACGGTGACCTCACATGAGGTGATACGAGTGCTTTGAGAACTTATCAATTCAACGGTCGCGATTCAATCTCCCGATGAGATGGATGATTGTCGGGACTTCGAGACTTCACCCTTCGGGTCTTCCGGACTTCCAAACTTTCAAATATCCCAAATATAATTTTGCCAAATAGATTAGACGATTCATATTTATATCACAGAACCAAATCAATGGTCATATACGATCCTTACATCTATCCTTTCATTGCTTAATCTGAAGTCCATGACTTAATCAAGCAATGAGATGGAAGGTCACCATTTACTTCGGGACTTCAGCTATTATTCTTACGTTATCCTTCTACTATATTTTGATCAACGGTTGAGAGTATACCCAACATCAGATCAACGGTAGAGATCTACTTCGGGTCTCTGGACTTCGAAGATATCAAATCTCAATCCCTTCTTTCCTTTGTACATCAATCTTACGAAGTTGTCAATCCACTGACGCATGTCCCTTTCGGATCAACAGTCGAGATCTCCTTCGGGTCTTTGGACTTTGGATATTTCAAATCTCAACCTCTTCTTTCCTCTGAAGTGATCACCTGCTAAAGAATTCATAAGTGGTGGAGATCGCTTGTTGTTAGGTAATACTTCCACTTACACTATCCTTCCATTGTAGTAGATCGGTGGTCGAGAATGCTCCCAAAGTGATCTTTAGATCGGACGTCTCGTGTCCACTTCTAGACTTCAACATTCATGACTTCATGACTTTGGGCAAGTGCTAGTGGTAAAACTCTTGTATTGAAGTAACTTTCTTGTGTCACTTGATGACGTATCATGAGCTAAGCAGTTGTCGCATGTCACTCAAATTCATGATTTGCACGTACCTAAAATGATAATTGAACTTGACACTTGTCATTATCTGATTGCACCATGTGTCCTTGCTGACGTGGATCTCCTCATGTGGCACCTGTTCTTCTCCTGGATCTAATGGTTGTCCTAAATCTTGATGTATCTTAGATCGATGGTTGAGAGTGACTTCAGACCTTCGTCCTTCGGGACTTCGAGACTTTTGACATTTCTTGGTGGTTAAACTCCTGAAGCAATTCTCCCAGAGTGACGTAACCTGCTTACGTCACTTATTGTCATGGTACAAGCCAATTTTCTCTTGACGCTTGTCATCATCTGATTATGCCATGTGTATTTTCCGATGTGGTTTGTTGACATGGTCTGCCACATGTCTTTTAATTTCGTGGTTTGTTGATATGTTCTGCCACATGTCTTTTTTTGTCATGGTCTGCCACATATCCTTGTAGACATGGTCTATTGACGTGTTCTTCTGACGTGGTCTGCCACATGTCCTTGCTGATGTCGTATGCTGACAAACAACCCTGATCTAACTGTCATCGTATTCTCTCCAGATCCAATGGTCCTTATTCATTTTGGATTTTGGGGCTTTGGGTATTTCGAATCTCAAACTAAATTCTTGAAGTGATATTTCTTTGGACCATAACCTCCTCGCAACTTTAGACCCAAACTAAACGTTTTTCATTCATCATGTTCTTAGATCAATGGCTCCATCTATATACGATGCTTCTCTTTTGGCTTATCCTATCCTTCCACTTAGAATGATCCAATGGCTAACGGAAATTCACATAAATGAGATCTAAGATCTTACCTCTCTTATCCTATCCTTCCACTCGAGAATGATCTAATGGATGACAGGAATTCAAGTTTGATCTAACGAATGACGGGTATTCAGATAATCAAATTCTCAACTTTTCCCCTTCTTATCCTATCCTTCCATTTTAAAGTGATCCAACGGTTGTGAAAACACTCGAAACAGATCAACAATTGACGATTATTGCAGAACCACAACTTACAAGTGATTTAACTCGACACCCAAACGCCGCAATTTGAAGTTGTGTAATATTTGTGAGTCAACCACAGTCATCGATCTTTGAAGCTATAATATCTTATGGTTCTGACTAATTGTGGGATTGGAAATAGCATGATGTTTAATTCTCCTTTCGGTCTCCGCAATCTATCCCTGTCATTGATCTGGCGATTGCGCATCTAACTATCACCACTTAATATTACTTAAACTGATAATTTGTTGGATCAACCACATTCATCGATATTTGATTCTACGAGATCTAATGATCTAGGCCAATTGTGGGATTGGAACTAGCGAGTCGTTTAATTATCCTTCCAATCTCTGCAATTTATCCCTGTCGTTGATCTAGCTTGCAGATCGGATGGTCATGATATTCTAATGGTCCTTAAGCCCATGGTCACTCATATGACCGACACCTGTAATATGAGACAGTCAAAACGGTCAATTTCTTGATTAGACGACTGCTGAGGCTTCTCACTCTGATCTTATGCTTTTCCTTCTGAGATTTCATCTCTGCATTTGATAACCCTCCTGAGATTTTATCATAGGAACATTGTTGATCTTATCGTGATCAACAATAATCACAAATTTCTTCATACTGTTTGCTTCTTCTGCTAACTAATATACTATGCAATATGGTCTTCCTTCTAAGCTTTGATCTTCATTCGCTAATGTATTGTGTTTTCCCTTCTGAGCTTTGATCTTCATACTGTTCGCTTATTCTGCTAATTGATATAATTTTGACATCAATGAAAATCTCATCTATGGTAAATGATAATTCATCGTAACAACAAATCATCACATCAACTGTTGACATCAATGATAATATGTCCAACAGACCAAGAAAAAATGATAGTAGTGACCCACGGTGGTTTAAAATTAAACGCAACAACCAAATACGATTGGGTATGTTTACAAGAACTGTGTGGAGACGTCTAGCGAGTCTAGACCGAATGAAAACCCTCCAAGCAAAACCCATAAGACAACAGAGAGCCATCATGGCTTCCACCACACAGAATCATCAATGAAATCGTGACCTCAACTATCCAATCCCTTCATTTACAGTGAATACACACAACCAGCCATTCCAGAAAAATATCACAAGTTTACACAGTTTCCACTCTCAAGAAAATCATATACCCATACATCACCGAGCCAATATCTATTTCATAACCAGAGTGGGTTCATGGAAGGAGAAAGAGACATACCCGTAACCAAAAGTCCTTAAAAATGGGAGATTTTCCAAACATTTCTTCCCTTACCTGAAAATCAGAGCTTAACCACAGCGAAACACAATTGAACAATAACCAACCTAGGGTGGCAGCTAGTGAGAGAGGTATGGAGTGATGTGTAGTAAATGCACGTCGCCTCCATCCTCCACTCATTCAATTCCTTAGTACACGTCATCCAGCCCTCCATTAATCCACTTAATTAATCTATGCATCGAACTTAACATCCATCACTTGTCAACTACGCCACCCCATATCACATTTAACCATTGCCAACCATACCATAACTCATATCAAATGTGTTTTCATATAACTTAATAAATCGTATAGCCACCAACTTTTTTTATCTAGTACTAAAAACAAACCTTTAAATTTCATTTGCATATAACGTAGCATAGCATAGTATAGGATAGCTTCTTTCCTTGGATTTTTTCATATTTATTTTATCTTTTGTTGTGACTAACATGTGTTTTGTGCAGGTGCAACATCTAATAGATCATGGTACTAATAGAAATGTGATAACAATGGATATAAGTCATTCACACAATATGAAATTTAGAGATTAGAGCAATTAGAAACAACACATAATACACATTTTCCATCTGTTATTATGTCACAAATAAAACCAAGAAATCATCAATCATGTAGAACCTTGTAAATGGTGTCAAACATCAACATAACATCAAATAAGAACCAAATCTGATCCTCCCGTATACAAGGGGTCCCACCTACTAGTATTTTATATTTCATTAGCTTATAATAATAGGATTTAGCAATACTTTGCGGGCAAAATCCTCGTTGCGATTTTTATCGTCAACAAACTGGTGAATCCACAGGGAATTTTTTTTTCAACAAATTTAGATCTCAAAAGTAATGGTTTCGCAGAAAAAGAACAACATGTCAAGAAGATATAACTAGGAAAATTATGCAACAGGGGGAAGTGAGCATATTTAATGGAAAAATGACCGGGAATTTGGGAATAACTCATGAAAAATGTTAAGTATGAGGGGTTTTGTACCTGTATGCATAGTCATTCAACTAGAATCTTCTCTTTACTCCAAGGGGAAAAATTTATGGACTTTCTCTTTTAAAACCTCAAATGGATGAAGAAATGGAAAGCAGAAGTGGGAGGTAGCCAATTTCTTTAAAAGACAATAGTGAAAGAAGATAGAAAATTCAAGTTCTTTAAGGGGGGCATCATAACAATTGTGTAAGATTGATTATTATTGACTAACAACATCTTGTAGGAGTGTCATTGTGGAAAAATTGATCCAAAAAATTAATCTTGACCAAAATCAACCAAAAAGACGAAAAAATCAATAAAAATCATGAGAGAATTAAGATTACAAAATTTAAAACAGTAGAAAATAAAATGACATAAATGTAAAAGCTACAGAAAATTGTTAAAGAAGAAAGCATAAATCAAACTATTGTAAGAAGAAATAAAAAACATTGGATAAATGAAAGCATAGCTCGACTACTAATATATAGAAAATCCAAACAACGTTAGAACTTTTCAAGTTTGTCCCACGTAATGTTTCAAGTGAGAACCATTAGTGTTGTAGGAAAACAACTACTCTTGTAAATCCTTTAGAATGTAAGAGTTAGTATCCATGACAAAAGCAATTTTGAAGGGACCGAGAAATAACACTTGAAACTCTGAGGTAATTAACATCCCTTTAACGTATATAATTAGATCAACTAGATACATATGAATACTAATCAATTCATCAAGAGTTATTTGTATAGGTATTTTAAAAGTGGTACTTGCATCAGGTAAGCCATAAAGCATATGTTCATAAGTCATGGTACCCCAATCAGTGATAAAGGTGGTTTTATAAGCATCTGCCCCTTTTACCTTGATTTGATTGTAACTGAAAAAAACATTAAGTAAGGGCATCATCTATGACCCTGTGACTTGTTTTAAATTCATTTCTATGTTAGGGAAAGGAGAATAACCTTTCATAATATCCTTCTTAACTGTGAAAAAATCAACGCAAAATCTTGTACATTCAGTGGCTTTCTAGACAGGGACCAAATTTGAAACCCATTCAAAATATTTGGTTGGAAAGATGATATCATCCTTCAAGATTTTTTCCAATCCTTTTCAAGTAGTTGCTTCCAATGCAGGGTTAATAGGTCTTTTTTTTTTCCTAACTGTTTTCATGCCTTCCTTGATGGGGATGGAATGTTGTATAAGAATAGGATCAAAACCACAAAGATCCTCATAATAGCAAGCAAAAACATCTTGAAATTCACCAAGTAGCTTGGCAAACTTCATTTTCTCTTCATATAAACATTTGGCACCTATTTTAACATTCTTTTGAGCTTCGGGTGTCCCAATGTTTAAGGAGATGGTTTCACCCACCTTCCCTTTTGACTCCTCTTCTTTTTGTTTCTTTTTATTTCATACATCACTCAATGAAAACTCTCTAGAGGAGTCAAGCCCTTAGGAATCTTGTTATCTTGCATGGATATAATTTCCTTGGGCTTAAAAGGTTCACTTTGAATGAAATCACAAATTCTCATTGTTGGGGAAAACCTGCCAAAGTTCTATATTGTCGGGGATATGTGGACGATATGGCGATTGAAAGGTACAATTAGGTCTGTGTGGCAGAATTTTTCGATCAGGAGAGGCCGCAAAAATAGCTAATCGATCAGCCATTGAGTTTAACTCCATCTTAACATGAGTGATGTTGAAAGATAATAGGTTCGATATAAGTGCTCGAGCAGTTTGGGCATATCATTTCATCAACATTTTGCTAGGAGAGTATATCTTATGTACAAGGTTCACAACAAACTGGAAATCCCCAAAACCTGAAAGGTGACCACAACCAATATTATAGGCGTTTTCAATGCCTGATAATAAATCTTTGAATTCAGTGACATTGTTTGTGCAAGCAAACTCCAACCTATAAGAAACGTTATGGATTTTCCCTACAGGAGAAATCAAGATAATTCTAGCTTTGTTACCTTCAATAGAGAATGAACCATAAAAGTGGATGTGTCACATACCATCACCTAAATAAATATGTTTCAAGGGAATGTTATATTGCTCGGCAAAGATGGAATACACCCCTAGGTATTCTTCAATGTAGTTCACATTAGGTTGTGGTACACTCTCTATGTAAGGTGAAATCCTTCCCTCTATAAGGGCTATAATGTTTTTACCATTCCAAGGAATGGATAAGTGTGTCTTGTTGAGTAAGAGGTATCCACTCATCAAATCTTTCCAATCTCTTCCCAAGATGATTGAGTAATTTCTTACTGGCATATCAATTACCTGAATACTAAGGGTTGTCCTTATTTCAGGGTGTGCACACAAAACTAAGGTCGCGTCTTTAATCTCGCTTATGGTTGTTTGTTGTAGACTATTATAAGAGATCATGCTCCTGGCATTTTCATTTGTACAATACAAGCCTAGATCTTCCATAATAATCTTCGACATCACACTTGGGCCCAAACTGCCATCAATGAGGAAACAATGGGCAATCTTATCCATAATTTTTACAGAAATATAAAAGGGGGGATTTTATATAGGGTATCTAAAGTTATGTACACCTACTTTATTTACAGATGAATCCTCTTTGTTTACCTCTTCAAAGAGGTTGGCTACAACATAATATTTTCCTTCAATGAATTGCTTCAGATGCCTCTATTGTTCAGGGATGACAACCATGTCTAGAAGGGTTTCATCTACTTTGATATTGGCCATCTGATTCAATATATTGTACTTGGAAGAGGGAAGAGGGGAAGTTATTCCTTAACTGTCAGGAACCTTAGGAATCTGAATTGTAGTAGATGGTGAGGATGATCTCGAGCTAGAAGAATTGTGGGGAGGGTCAAATTTTCCTTTAGGAGCATAGGATTTGTTCCTAGTATTGATGATCATGACATCTTCTGGCTCTGCAAAATATAGGACAGCCATGGTAGTTTCTGGTATTTTACAAAAGATATTATCTTTGGCACTCTTCCTTACTTCACATGTGGCTTCCTAGTGGTGTTCCTTAAAAAAGTTACACCAACTTTTGGGAAAGATTGCTTTAGGATGAAAATTATTTTCAATTGGATTCTTAATGGGGGGTGCAGAAGAGGATGAAGCTCCATGGGTGAGAGGGGAGAAAATTTATTTTTTTTCATATGCTATCATATGATTATTCAGATCTTGTACTAGTTGTAGGAGGGTGGACATGTCTGTCTTTTTAATTGATTCTCCCTGGGGAAGACCTGTTATTTCAAGTTGTTCTTCATACTCTAAACAAGTATGTAGAGTGGAACCGAGATTATCAATGGATTTTTCCTCAAGCCTATGATGGTAGAGGGAAGGTAATGCATTGTAGTAATGCATGAAAGTGGCTTGGTTCTGAGGTCGAATAAGTTCGGGGATTTGATTGTAGAACTTAGTGAAACACAAGTTGAAGGACTTGATGGTCTCACCATCCTTATAGGCGATGCTATTGTATTGTTGTAACTTCTCGGTTGGGCTTTTAGATTCCCTATAAGTGGATCTAAACCAATATATTAACTCCTCCCAAGTAGACAGAATATTAGGAGGAAGGTCAAAGAAATCGACCACAGAATTTCCTTCCAAGGAATTCATGAATAAGCACACATGAAAGTATCATTGTCATTGGCCCCTATGTTGTGACAAGCATTAGAAAATTCCACTAGGTGTTCATTTTTAGTGACAATGTTATTTATTGAAAACCATGGAGATGCTCTTTGAATTTAGGAAGTGGATGAGTCACAGGATATAGGTTAAGAGGAGAGGACACATGCCACAGTGTGGTTGTGGCATCTTCTTCAAACTAAAAAATTCTATACTTTTTAATTACTTTGGTGGGATTTTTGGTATATTGGACAGGGATATGGTGGTTATATAATCTACCAATCACTAACGAAGATTAATACTGAGAGGAGGAAGCACTTCCAGTGCCACCAAAGCCACCACTAGATGCCATCTTGTGGATGATAGGTGAGGGATAAAAATACGAACTGGAAGAATCAGACAAGTTTCTCCTTGGATCACTTTGTTGGGTTGAAAACACAACGTTCCTTCTTCCTATTTCATCAATATGATTAATTTTAGTTGATAAGCCTCTTCTTCTTCTAGAAACACAAAAATCTACGAACATGAAAGTAAGGCCAAAACTGAAGGAACAAGAAGATTACTGTTGATTTCTAGGTTGTCTACGTCTAGCTTCCCAACATTCTTGGGCACTAATATATTGTTCAATTGCTTCCCATGAATGATTAAGCTCAACACGAGTATTCACAGTGTCTAAAATGGTGTTGAACAAATTCAAAGAAATGTTGGTCTAGTCTTGAAGACCGGGCTCAATGTTGGGCTTCCTTGCAACAGGCACAGTCATTAAGAAACAAAACAGTCCAAGAATTAATATGATAAAAATAAATGTATTCGATGCAAATCAAGCATAAAAATTAACCAGAGAGATATTGAAGATCTCCCCAGTATGGTCGCCAAATAAATGTTGAGGGAAAGATATGAAATTGATCTTACTAAAGCATTTTTAGATTCTTCTTGGCTAAAGAAATATAGACGAGAATATCACCTTATGTTTATAGCCATCAAAATTAATATCCTAACTCACAAGTATTGATTACAAGTGCTTAGGCTGTTTTTTTATAAATAAAAGCTTGCTGAAAAATTCATTATTTATGTGTTTTTTTGAACATAACAGATGTTGAAATAAATATAGAGACAGAAGTAAAGACACAAAGTCGATAATGAAGACAGATGAGACATAAAGAAATCCTTTATTTCATTCCAATTCATCAAAGAGTCATTCTCTTTACAAAATTTCGTGAAGAGGTTTTGGACCAAAGTCAAACTTAGACGTCCTCGATGAAACATACAAAAGAAACTCTGACATAAAATCAAAAATTGAACTCTAAAAGTTGGATCATCTTGCCACATATTGTTTCCCATTCAAATCTGCACAATAGCCTTTGTCAGTCATGAAAACTAATTCACAAATAGACAAGTCTACACAGACTATCAAAGATAGATCAACACCTCTAAAAAACAAGTGTCTAAATGATGTAATTCAGCCCCGAATCTTTTTGTCTACAATAATACCCTGCTATCATAAAAAATAATTAGGCTTATGATGAATTAAGGAATGAATGAAAACTGAACTATCTCAACACAAACTCAAAGAGAAGGCCTTAGTATGATTCTCCTTTTGTCCTCCTTTTGTTTCTCCCTTTCCTTGTTCCTTTAAGAAAATTAGGATTGGTTGAAGTAGTTGAACTACTTCATTAGTTAATTTAACTAAAACTCAACCAAATTTTCATTTAGGGGGAAAAGTAATGAATCATAATAAGGGTTTTTAAATAAATAATAACTAGTAGGTGGGACCCCTTGTGACTCCCTTTATCTTTTAATGATCATAACACAACTAGTTAATTAAACAAAACATCCCTCCTTGTGACTCCCACCATCACATTCATATTTGACAACTTGTCCAATGATTTTTGAAATTATTTCCAAAATATATTACTCATATATCCAAAAAATAGCATGTTGTCCAAAATTTATGAAGTCAGTTGTCATCAACAATAAATAAAATAAAACTTAAAACCCATATTTTCCACTTAGAGATGCGATCTTTCCCTTGTTGTTGTTGTCACCTTTTGATCTCTCTGAATTTTCCTTTGGATGTGTTGAGCCTTTAGGCATAATCGCGTTGATCACATGAGAACAATCGTCCCTCAAATGCATCCGAGAGGACACAGATTTATCAGAGCCATTGGAGGGTGAGGAAGGGGCAGTAGTGGCTTTTCCTTTGTCGGGGGCATGGTGGGCTTTGGTTTTCAACCTTTTAATAGCATGGCAAGACTGAACTAGTGAGTGGAAAGGGGAAACTTGGACAATCTGATTGATAGGCAGGGGAGCAGGTAAAGATAGATTGGGCCAACCACGATGTTGGGAGACTACCGGGTGGAAAATATCTTGTCATCCGTTGTTTTTTGGAACCTCAGGTTGCAATGAGACGTGAGGGGGCATGGGAATATGAGGGGCTTGTGGAGCTTGGAATGGAGGCCCTTCAAGCCTAGGTTGGGCCATTCCTTTCCCAATCCAATTTAAAAACCTAGCTTGAAATAGTTGGCCCAAATCTTGTGAGTCAGCATCAAAATGAATGGAGAATCTTGGCATTCTCGGGCCCCTATTCCAATTACCTCTTTCTCAGTTACCTCTTCCATGGCTACCTCGTCTGAAAAATATCATTCTTGTATGCATGATTGATTAGAAAATAATTTCTTCAACAACCATACATGGAAACTCTTTTAAAATATGAAATACATTTTGGCTCAGTAACATATCAGACTCATGCAATCCAATCCATACAAATTGTTCAAATGTTATCAATGAGCAGGGGGTGAACAAAGGTTTTGGGATATGCGAGGGGTTTGTATTGAGTAAAAAACGTTAAAATGAGGGGAAAGCGAACATGGTTACTTCTCACAAACAACAAACAATCAACTGAAGTGTAAACCAAAGAAAATATCATTGTAATTCATCCCTGTGATCTTAAATTGTCACAATATAGAGCTCCTCTTAACTATAATTAAATTTTAGGAACAGGGAGTGAGTAATGGATATCGGGAGGTGAGGGGATTGTAATTAGTAGAAAGTGAAATAATGATAGGGGAAAAGAGAGGATATTGTTCATAAGATTAATTAAGTAATCCATAAAACCATTCTGTATTCAATGCAACGAACCAATACTAACCAACTACTATGGTAAATTATCAATTACTGTGTGTATAATTTAATCATTTATGTGTGTTAAACTTTCTCACAATTCACTTTTAAATCCTTAACACTTTCAATGACACAATGCCATCATACTCAAGATAATATTCTTTGGAAACAACGTATATAAAGAATCATGTTTCCTTTCATTTCTTTCATTTAATTTTAAAACAAAATTCCAATGAACACACAGTCACTTGTTTCCACTCTATTCAACATCAAAACGTCAATCATTGTCCATGAATTATTTCCTCAATCAAACACAGACACCAAAATCGTGCCCAATTCCATCCCTTTAATCAATTTAATAATCAAATTGCAATGAAATCATATTGTTATTAAACTCGTGCTCATCTCTGATGGTGTAATAAAATGATATGCATAACCATATGCAGTGGACAACCAAGTCACGACTATCATGACTTTAAATTGCAATACTCCTGATTGGCAATTGAAACACATAGTAACAACAACCATCAATTCAACTTAAACATGTTGTAGGAAACCCACACATACCAACGCATCATACACAAAACATCGTTGTCACTTAATCAACTATAAAATAATGATGGGTTAACAAACCAATTATTACAATATAAGAGACAATGACTATGTATCCAATCCCATTTCTCAAATTAACCAATCAACCATGCTGAGCTATCGATTCAACTATTATAATAAACAATGCAATGAATAAATACCAATAACCAAAACTGTTGTCAACGTTATCAACAGAGACGAACCAAAAATCAACCACTGTCGACAATACTCCACCAACTCATAAAAATCAACAATATACCCGACAAGATATAACTGGCTCCATTATTAAAAACAGGCTTTGAGTAATCAAGGGTTTTCTCTGTGGACCAACACAGGGAGACTGGATTCGACCATCAACAACAGGTGAGAAACTTTCAAGACTATACGATGGACATACAGGCCATATCCATAATTTCATAGACATGGTGATAGTTCACGAGATAGGAGAGACTATGAACAAAGGAGCAGAGGCTTCATATAATAACACTGAGAACACACAGGGCATAACCCTCATGGTTTTCCCAATAAACCCGCATACTGTTGATATAAAAACAGAGCCACGAAATAACAACCAACCCTAAATCCAACATCTTAGCATAATATCCACCCGAACCAATTGTGCAGAAACCACAATCATACATGAACCCATGACCAAGAAAAAACGATAGCAGTGACCCACAGTGGTTTAAAATTAAACGTAGCAACCAAATATGATTGTGTATGTTTAAAATAACTGTGTGGAGATGGCCAGCGATTCTGGACCGAATGAAAACCCTCCAAGAAAAACCCATAAGACAACAAAGAGCCTTCATGGATTCCACCGCACAGAATCATCAATGAAATTGTGACCTCAACCTTAAATTCCTTCATTTATGGTGAATACACACAACCAACCATTCCAGAAAAATATCACAAGTTTACACAGTTGCTAGTCTCAAGAAAAGAATAGACCATACATCACCGAGACAATATCTATTTCATAACCAGATCGGGTTCATGGATGGTGAAAGAGACATACCTATAACCAAAAATCCTTAAAAACGCAAGCTTGGACAAGTTGTTCTTCCCTTTCTTGAAAATCAAAGCTTAACCACATCAAAACACAATTGAACAATATCCAAGCTAGGGTGGTGGCCAGTGGGAGAGTTATGGAGTGACGTGCACTAAATGCATGTTGCCTCTATCCTCCACTCATTCAATTCCTTAGTACACACCAGCCAACCCTCGATTAATGCACTTAATTAATCTATGCATCAAACTTAACATCCATCACTTGTTAACTATGCCACCCCATATGACATTTAACCATTTCCAACCATACCATAATGCATATCAAATGTGTTTTCATATAACTCAATAAATCATATATCCACCAACTTTGTTAGCTAGGACTAACAACAATCCTTTAAATTTCATTTTCATATAACGTAGCATAACATAGTATATGATAGCTTCTTTCCTTGGATTTTTTCATATTTATTTTATCTGTTGTCATGACTAACATGTGTTTTTTGCAGGTGCAACATGCAATAGATCATGGCGCTAATAACAATGTGATAAAACTGGATATAATCCATTCACACAGTATGGAATTTAGAGCTTAGAGCAATTAGAAACAACACATAATACGCATTTTCCATATGTTATTATGTTGCAAATAAAACTAAGAAATAATCAATCATGTAGAACCCTGTAAGCGGTGTTGAACAACAACATAACATCAAATAAGAACCAAATATGATCCTCCCATCTATAAGGGGTCCCACCTACTAGTATTATATTTATCAATAGCTTATAATAATAGGCTTTAGCAATACTTTGTGGGAAAAATCCTTATTGCAATTTTTATCATCAACACACACATTGACAAATCTCTCACTTCGGGAATTTGACACTTCAAAGAATTGTGGGAGCAAGCAGGATAAATATCATGAAGCCCAAACTCACGAAGTAAATTTTGGTCATCCAAAACAAGAGGAAACGTGGCGCCAGATCTAACACTTCGGAAATTTGGCACTTCAGATAATTGCGTGAGCAAGCAGGAGAAAGCTCCCGAAGTCCAAACTCCCAAAGTAAATCTCAGCCATCCAAAACAGTAGGAAACACGATGATATATCTAACACTTCAGAAATGCAACACTTCGGAGGATTGCACGAGCAAGAAGAAAAAAATCTCTCGAAGCCCAAACTCCTGAAGTGAATCTCGACTGTCCAAATCAAGAGGCCACCTGGAGGCAGATCTCCGACTTTAGAGATACGACACTCCGGAGAATTGTAATAGTTATTTAGTGAAAGGGCCCAAAGCCCGAAATCCCGAAGTGAATCTCGGTCATTCAAATCAAAATGCCACGCGACGCCATATCTAACACTTCGAAAATACAACACTTCGGAGGATTGCGTGAGCAAGAAGAAGAAAAACTCCCGAAGTAATTGTGAATAGTTGAACTTTCTAGAAGGAAGAAGGGTTCATCCAAGAACAGTGCATGGCAGCAAGAGAAGGGATTTCCTAAATCGAATATTGCAGCAGATCGACGACCACATTTCATTGCGGGGATGGAACATGCTTGAACGATAAATTTCTAGAGAGGTCCTGCAATCAAAACCATGGTATGGAAAAAGGGCTACGTGGCGAAAGGTGGCAAATTGCGGACTTGAGTAGTGGTGTGGATCCAAACTGCCTTCCATGGCCTCACAATCATGTTCTTATTCAACGTCAAATCCAAGAGCAGCACGTAGCATCCCCCTAGGCATTGAGCCTCATCCCGATCCTGAGGAGAATTCAATTAATGAATGAGGACTGGTAGTTGAAACCTCATTTTACTCCATAAATAGAAGACATGGAAGCTCTCTCTGAGGAGACATAACTATCAACCCAAGGTACCTTGATGGACGGTTTCTTCTTGCAGGCCCATCTGAGTTTGCGTCTGATAGAAGAATGCATGCACTATCTGATAGAAGGATGCACAGAAAAAAATCCTTGGATGAGATGGCGAGATGACTCTCCTAGCGATTTTCCACTGATCTGAGTATAAATAGAGAAGTTGAAAATTTTGGTAAGGATCTAATGGTCGAGCAGATCTCCCTATTTTGTAATATTTTGATAACAGAGTTGTTCTCTAGTTTTGTATGAGATCTAATACTTTTTCATTAATAGAAGTTAGCTTCTTTCATCATCTTGTTTAATCTGTGATGAAACACTCATGCATGGAGGATCCAGAAGAGGGTTGTAGGTGTATTGTAATGTAGGTTTGATTATAGTATTGTTGTGACTTATTTCATTATTTTCTTTGTTGCCTTGTTTCCTCTTATGTTGAAATGCTCATTCATGCAGGAATATCCAGATGAGTTTTTGTAGTCGCATGATAATGGAGGTTTGATTATTATGTTGTTTTGATATATTTCAATGTCTGAAAATCGAGTTCAAGACTGCTCTTGTGCCTGAGTTTTTCTTCACCAAGCTGCTTGAAAGTCAAATTCTCATGGAAGACTTGTCCACCTTTCTCACTAAGTCTTCCTTCTGTTCATTTTTAACCTTAAACCACTGACTGAAGTTAATGAGAACCTCATTTCCTTGTGCATTCTTTGTCTAGTTTCTGTGTTAAAACATTCTCGTACCGAGCTTTGTCCATTTGACCTCCATTCATAAACCTAACTCCACAAATATTTTGATGGGTAATGGGCTTATCCTCTTGCAATCTGAGAGTGACTCTTAGTGCTAACAGGGTTCAAGGTAATGATGGTCTCTTATAACAGGTTGGTGGCAATGCAAACATGGAAAAACAACAATTGGTTAACTTGGATGGATTATTCAACATACTTTTACAATGCATTTGAATATGGTGTAAAAAGATGAAATGCAGGAAATTGAATTAGCTTTAAGAATACATAATTTTTATTTATACAAGTTATGGATAATTGTGTGAAATTTGAGCTTTTCTAAGAGTGCTAAGTTATTTTTCAACCAAAATATAATGTATATGTCAATGGAATTTCTTAAAAAAATTATAATATTAATTATATATATATGTATATTTTTAAAATTATGAAAGTCAATATCTATCCTTGAAATTACAACTCCTTTGGTTAGTGCATGCTATAAGGGTCTTAACATTATCGATTAAAATAAAAAAAGGTATGTAATTTAGAATTCCAATATGTGTCAAGCCAAAAATAGATTAAAAATAGTAAATAATATTAATGTTTATATATATATATATATATATATATATATATATATATATATATATATATATA
>ML790082.1:451176-481670 GCA_009831015.1 Picea engelmannii
TATAGTTTCATCGACAAATTTGTATACTCGGGTCAAAAATAAATATATTGAGAGGCATTCATAAAAATGGAGGTTTTAATGTATTTGGAGATCAAACCAAAAGGTTTGTCATACTGAACCCAAATATGAGGAAACCAACTCAAAAAACACATACATTAGAGTTTTCATTCCCTCTCAAGAAAAATTGAAACGAAAGGAACACACACGCACTCTAGAATGTGTGTGTGTGTTAAGGGAACATATATGCATTCCTAGATCATCCACGTTCATGTGTGTTCCTAGAGCATGCACATTTTTAGGAACGTGTGTGATTTCTTACTCACAAAAAATCCATGTTAACACATAGAGGGGGAGAAAGGGAAAGAGTGAGATAAGGGGATACCAAGAGAGAGAGAGAGAGAGAGAATTGGGTGCAAAAAGGTAAAGAGATTGTGTGAGAGAGAGGGAGAAAGGGAGGGGTAGATGGAGAGAGAGAGAGAGAGGTGGTGAGAGAGGGAAAGTGAGGAGGAGGGGAGAGAGGGGGGGGAAGAGAAGGGTATATGGGAAGAGAGAGAGGTGGGGAGGAGAGTGGGGTAGAGAGGGAGAGGGAGAGAGTTCTATAGGGGGGGACAGAAAGAGGGGAGGAGAGAGAGAGAGAGAGAGAGAGAGATACTAACAACAAGGAGAGAGATGGGGGGTATAGAGAGAGAGAGAGGGCAGATGTAACACCCCTATTTACCCCAACTTGTAATTAATCATTAATTAGGGTTACCATGTTGTGGCATGCGAACAGTGGAAATCTATTATTGTTTGAGTTGCCAATAACTGACTATGGGGGTGAAGCCTTGAAATTACTGTCCATGATATCACTAGAGGAAAGAATGTGAAAAATATAAGAGAGGGTTCATTATATCAAATAACCCCAAATTTCCCTTTGGTGAGGATAATAAACCTCCTTCGGATCCCAAGGAGAGAAATTAGTTAATGAAGAAAGGACCAGTGGTTGAATTATCAACCACTTCCATGAATGGAAGCATGGTCTAGCTGCAGAATGTCATCTTGAAGTACCACTGGATATGGAAGACCAAGTTTACCCAAGTTCCCTTCTGACAAAAGGAACAGGATGGGTCGAGAACCATCATGGGAAAAGATATACAGAAAATAGAGACAAGGAAATATGGGGGGATAGAGACAAAGAGGAGAATGCGCAAAGCTCTCCAGCGGATGATGAAAAGAAGGTTGTGATATTGATGCTAAGTGAGCATATGATAAACCTCTCCAAGGCCATGACAAAGAAAGAAATATTTGAAAGTTTGGAGAGAACAAAACCCAAGCAGAAGCGGAAGCAAAGAAAGAATCCTTGAGAAACTGCGAGATTTCCCTGGTGATATCATGGCTTGGCACAGGGGTGGCTAGAGTGATAAGAATGAATGCCTTTGAGCCTATGGTTGGGTGGAAGGATGAACAACCATAGTCAGTTAGTTGTCTACCACCTATAATATATAAGTAATCACATATCTTGTGTATTTAGGTGGTACTGTGAATTAAATTTGGATATCCTATGAATGTTGCAGGGATGGATATGTTTTCTTAATGATTTATATTGTATCCCTTTTTGTGTCTGCTTGATTTTGTAATTAGGAAAGTAATAAATTACATGTATTTGACATGATTTGTACTCATAAATTATTGTGCCCTATGGTGGCTTAAGATAGATCCACGAACTGTGAGTTCATTGACCTTGGGCACAGTTTCACGTATGCATGTCGACACTCCTAGTTGTTCCGAGTCCCTTAGAGGAAGGAGTTTGTTAGAGATCAGGAGATATAGAGCACCTATGCACAGGCTCTGTGTGAGGTAGGAAGAGACCGAGAACCACTTAAGTTCTAGAGTTGAGGAATGAGTGTAAGGGGTGCGCAGAAGAATTCTTCCAAGTGCTAAGTTCAAGAAAAAGAGCGCAAATATCTTAAGCCTTTCAGAGCTAACAAAGCTCATGAAGAATATTGAAGTATCAAAAGGGAAGGTTCCTTTGTTTGGAATATGAATGAACAAGATATGTTCAGGAAAAGACAAGGTCTATTGTGACTATTGGATACGAGAATGAGCGTGGGAGTTACCCCCTTGAGTCCTTCAGACTTCACAAGTTTGGTGAATTAATAAAGTTCGTCATAAGGGAGGTAAAATCCCTAAAGTCTCGAAGTCCCGAAGTTAATCTGGGCCTTAGATCTGAGGATACGCGGGAGCCATCCTGACCATAAGATCTATGAGATAGTCATCCCGGCACTGACCAACTTTGGGAGATTTCAGTCGGGGAGTGAGTCAACCTCTCGAAGGCCCTGAGGTCAGAGTTCACTTGAGTCATTGATATTTGAGGACATGTGTCAGAATATCTACCACTTCGAAGAAAAGTCACACCATAGGAAATCTTGTGGCAAGAGGCAAGAACTCCCAAAGTCTGAAGTGTCGGAGTTCATCCTGACCATTAATAGTAGGGGATGCTTGTCCAAATATCTGACACACCGAGAGGATTGCACTTTGGATGTTTGTGTTGGTGCTTTGAAACTCATGAAGCGTGAAGCCTCGAAGTGATTTGTAGCCATCAATTTGTGGGAGACACACATCGATAGATCATTAACTCCAAGTGAAATCATTTCAGGAGAAAGTGAGTGTGGAAAGGTAGAAACTCCCGAACGTCGAAATACTGAAGTAAACCATGATCATTGATCGGGAAGGATGTGTGGCGCACGATCTTTGAATTCAAAAGAATGTACTCCAAGAGGACAGATTATTGGAGCATTCAGATCACCTAAACGTCGAAGTCCTGAAGTGAAGATGGACTGTCAGATCCAAAGGGACACGTGGTGGAAATCCATTGTATTCAGGTGAAAGCACTTCGAGAGGAATGATTGCGTAGGATTTTGAAACTCCTGAAGCCCGAATAACCGAAGTAGTTGGGGGTCGTTGATCTGTGGAAGGACATGCGTCAATATATTATGGAATCTGGGTGAAACACTCTAGGATAAAGTGAGTGTGGATAACTTGAGAGTTGAGATTCTCGAAGGTTAGAGTCCCAAAGTGGATCACAACTGTTGATTGCGAAGGGATGCGTAGTGCTTGATCTGTTACTCCAAGTATAGTGTACTTAGAAGGAAAAAGGCATAGGAATGTTTGAAACTACCGAATGTTGAAGTCCTGAAGTGAATCAGGACCGTCGGAATCCCCAAGGACACATGGCATCAGATTGTGAATTTCAAAGAATTTCCATTCCGAGGGAATTTGTGCGGGGTTGTCTTAACACTTGTTGTTTTGGCGTCTGGTCACACCTCATGATCATATGCAAGTATAAGTTGAATAGAAGAAACTGAATGACTTAGAAGAGGATATTATCTAGTTTTGAGCTCAGTTCGGAGAATGGAGACCACGAATGGAAAGCCCTAGAAGAGAAGAATGAAATAGAGACCCCTTAATGAGGGTATTGTTCTCTCAAGGAGAAAAAACATTTTATGCCCCTTTGTGGGTGTGTTATAGGAGAGAGAGGGAGAGGGAGAGGGAGAGAAGGGGAGGGATAAAACAAATGAGAGAGAGAGAGAGAGAGAGAGAGAGAGAGAGAGAGAGAGAGAGTTGTCAAAGAGAGAAGGGAAGGTAGAGGGAGGGAGGGAGGGAGGGAGAGACTTCCATTTGAGAGAGAGAGAGAGGGAGAGAGACACAGAGAGAGGGAAGTATAGGGGAGGGGGGTGATCCAAACTAATATTTTAAAGACTATGGTTGAGTTTTAAAAAATGAGTTCTCTTATCACTCTAGGAGTCTCTTTAGGTTGTATATCAAGAGAGCCAGGTAACTTAATCAAAATACTCAATAATGTATTGAAAATTGGATCAAAGATGAATAATTCACACACTCACTCCTTCACTCAAGATAAATTTAATATATCTAGACAAAATAACACCTTCAAGAGCTATTGATCATAGGGTTTTCAAAATATAGGTGTATGAAGAATGCTAATTATGTTAACAACATTAAATATATTGAAAACACATGTGAAAGGTTGAAAATAAACAACATAAGATTTGTGATCTTAGTTTACTAATGCAGAGATAAGATAATAGTGATCAATCATTAAGTAAACCAGGAAATGAACATAACATTCAAATCACAAGTATAGAATAAGGAATATGAATAGAAAAATGAACAATATCAATGAAAGAAGCTTATCATTCCAAAAATACATGTCAAGGTATTTACAATAAAGAGTGTATAAAAGTCTTCAATATCAAACCTGTTACAAAGATTCCTCAATGGGCTTAAATAGGTTTTATAAATTTGACTAAGATCCTCAAAAGATGGATCTGAATGACACCTATCAGATCGAATCTAAACTGATGCAAAAAAGATAGGATGTGATCCTATTTCTAAGGAATAAGTGTCCCATCTTAATTCCAAAACTTTAGCTCCACCTGAGCTACCTCATGGCTATAGAAGTCCTTCAATGCATATATCTAATACTTGGAGTGATGATTCATCCTTTGAACGTTTAAAATCAAGTCAACTTTGACCAAAAATATTACATGCAGAAGGTTAACGAGTTGGTAGCGCATTGCATGGAGAAAACACAGTCTACGCTACAAACTCCTGTAGATGCCAGTTTTTTCAAGAATCTTCAAAATTGATTGAAAAATGCTTTTGAAAGTTGAGAACGTGTCTCAATAAAACACATATCACTACCATTTTTTATCCTTATTTAGACTACTCAGACTTCATCTCAACAACCATATCCATACATGTTTCTTTAAGGTAATTTCCATACATTCATTAAACCTCAAAACATTAATTCATCATTGGTCAGTAGCCATACAGAACCTTGAAAAATATCTAAATCAATCCCCATGCTTGGAAGAACTAGAAGAAGTATTTTCTTTTAAGAAGATAGCCAAATTCTTCTTGCTAAGCATATTCTTGGCCAAATATAAGTCTTAAGCTAGCTTTATGTTTTCTACTCTCAGGCTGAGGTTATGTTTGTAAACATTGACCAATTGCTACCTCTAAATCATCCTTTTCCTAATGTTCTTCTTTAGTTGGTTACACTCCCCTGCTAGTTCATCTATTTTACTTTACCATTGTCTACCAAGTGTGACATTCTTCTGATGTAGCCTCTGCTTCTTCTCATGAACTTCCTTGAGTTGTATGTCTCCGTCTTTGAATAATTTTTCCCAATTATCTTTAGGTTCATGCTCTGTCTCTCGATATGACTCTGGTGGAGATTCACTCAGTTGAATTATGGCTTTCAGTGCTTCCTTTTCAAGAGGAGATAATTTAAACCTTGAAAACCTAGCTCTAGGTTTTACAAAATCAGTGCTTAGATGATAATCTTATGCTAATACAAGATTTCTCTTGGATGACCTTCTAAGGGTTGGTGTATCAATCCTATCTTGGATAGGCTGAGGATTATCTTCAATCTCCATGGGAGGGATATCCACATGAGGCACTACTTTTTCTTCAAGAACCACCTCTTTATCCTTTCCTTTTATTTTGATTTTTTTATATACTTGGATAGGTAAAGGTTCCTAAGGAATGTATTATTGAGAGGACTGTGGTGTTTCATATGCAAAGGGAAAGGTGGGAGTAGAAGGCTATGCTACTTAAAGTGAGGGAGAAGAAGGGTTAGAAGGGGAACAAGACTATGGTGTTTCAAATTATGGGACAGAGGAAGCAATGGGAGGTGTTGCAGTCTTCTTCTTAGGGGTTTTGAGTTTTGAAGAAGAAGGAGGCAAGTCAATTTGGTAATTTGATACAAACAAGAAAGTGGACCAATCGTTCCCTTCCTTCTTCAATTGTTCAGTGACTATTATATTTATTAAAGCATGGTGGAAAATGGACTTTTTAAGATTATCAGGTTTTAGTTGTTCAAAATAAATCATCCTTTGCAAGTTGATGAAAAGGAAATAAGGTAAGTATATCTCTTTCTTACCATTGAAATGGAGAAGAAGATTGAAATGGTATTGCAAAACCCAGTTGTATCTTCCTTCAGAGGTGAATAATATCTAAATGATGAAGAAAAACTTGTCATACTCCTCTATCAACCACTTTATTGGGACACCCTTCACTAAATCAAATCCTCTATGCGCAAGCCTGAGCATATCTTCACACAAGTCCTCCTTTTCTATTTTCTTTGCTTTAAACAATAGTTCCCTTGTTATAGGGATCTCAATTACCTTTGAAATAAAATCCACTGTCAAATGGATTTCCAAGGGAACAACCTGTGTCTTTCCACTCTTGTAATTTTGCACAAAATCTCTTGAAACCTCCAGGTGATGTCCTTGAATTTTATCACAGAACCTCCAACATCCCATGCACTTGAATGAATCCACATGATTAGGATTTTGCTCAATTAGAGTGGTCTCATTGGGCTTGAATCTAGCCACAAATCTTGACCTCTTCCTGGGGATGGGATATTTTCTTAGAGCCATCGTATGTAGGAGCACTTGATGTGAACAATTTTTCACAGAGAGAATTAGAAGTAAACTCTAAAACAAACAACTTTGCTTGCAAACCGTAGTAACCTTCCCTTTGCTAGAGAGTTGAAGCTTACGAAGAGGACCTCAAATCTTTGATGATTGTCATAATACTTTAAAAATATTCTTGATATACTTTTTTATCTTGGAAACCTTTCAAAATTCAAAACAAGGTTTTCCCTCTGAGTTGGTAGCGCACCCTATGTAAAAATGATGAGTTGCAATGACAACATTAGCTGATTTGGTATCTCTTTAAGTTAAAAATTAGTCAGGTGTGTTACAAACTCGTCATCATTGAGGGGAATGATAGAATGAAGGTCAAATCAATATTTGAAAGACAATGATGACTCACTAAGGACCAAAAAATGACTCTTATAAACCTTGATTCACTTTTAGGAAACAAATGACTTGTCTTTTGACCATATGAACCTAGGACAATGACCTTGATGACCACTTAGTCTTCTATAAATATCATTTGACATGACTCAAACTTGATGAATAGACTCAATGAAGGACACACTTTATTGAATGATTCAAGAGACTAAAAACTCAATTAATCACCTAAGACATAAATAAAAATGAGTTTTTATTGGGAGATAGCATATGGCTCTAATTGGGGATGGAAGCCTCCCTATGAGGTTCCAAGAACTCATAATACCAGTTTCCTTTCCTATCACCTACAAAACTTACAAAAAGAAGTGAAATTGTTGTTCCATTGGTCATGGAGTTATTATGAAACTTAAACTAAAAAAGAAATGATATTTACAATGGAGAAGGCTTAAAAAGCCTTAATAGAAATAGGTTTTGAGAAAATGCTCATTGATTGGGCCACAAAATAATTCATTACCTTCCAGTTTCTATAAGAGGAAATTATTGTTCTACATCACTTGAGAGATGATGAAAGGTCCAGTCCACAAAGTGTCAAATTTCCCATGCTTGCCTTTATCCTGTATGTAAGCATCCCACTTCAAAACAAGATCCCCTGTTTGGAAAACATCTTCCTTAGCCTTCTTGTCAAAAATATCTTTCATATTCTTCTAATGTAACTCTTCCTTCTCAAGTAACTTCTCCCTTACCTGTTGAAGCTCAACTAGATGAAGAATCCTTCTAACCAAATCATTTGGTTACCCTTCTTCTTCTTGAAAATATTTTGCAACGGGTAGTGCAAGTTGGATAGGAAATATGGATTCAGTGCCATACACCAGATTGAAAGGAGAAGTGTTAATGGACTTCTTATTTTTCACTCTATCATTCCAAAGTGCAAAGTTTAACTTAGAATCCCAACTCCTTTGATTTTCTTCAAGCAATTTTCTAATAATCCTCACTAGGATTTTGTTTAATGATTCAACAAGGACATTTCCTTGATGATAGTAATAATTTGGGTGAACAAGATGAATGCTCATGTCTTCACATAACTTCACCAAAACATCAGATTTAAAATAAACTTTGTTATCAGTAACAAGTATTTTGGCGTAACCAAATCTATCAAAAATATGATCATTCAAGAAATTGATGATGACAGAATGAGTGGCAGTCCTGGTGGGAATAGCCTCAATCTATTTTGTAAAGTAGTCAATTGCTACTAGTATCCACCTATGTTGGGCACTTGAACATGGATGTATCTCTCCAATGAAGTCCAACCCCCATTGTTGGAAGGGTCTAGCGACTACAATGGGTTTCAATGGAAGATATTTCAGTTGTCATTTTCCAGTGAACCTTTGGCACTTGTTAGATGTCTTTACATAGGAGAAAACATCAGAAAATAAACATGGCCAATAGTAACCAACCCTCAAAATATTGTGGGATGTAGTTTTCCAGTAATGATGGCCACCACAATTGTTGTTATGAAACTGATGCATAACCTGAACTCATTCTTCCTTGTCAAGGCACCTCAACAACACCCTAGACGGGTCTTTCCAATAGAGCATATTTTCATTAATACAAAATTTGATTTTCTTGTGTTTTAATGCTCTCACCTGTGTTTGATTCAATTATGAAGGGGATGGAAGGGTCTGCAAAAAATGTATTGTACTATTGTACCATTCATAAGAAGACAAGTTTGTTGAAACTGGTTGATCATGACTATACCTTGCAACAAAAATTTCAGATTGTGCATCCTCTGCATTTATGCTGATAAAATTAATACCCAACACCTCACAATTCTCATCAGCAAGAATCTTTTCCAAACCCGACCCTTTATCAATTTAGTTGGATTGATATTAATGACAAACTGAATGAATTTGGAAATCGACTTGGCTCTTTTACCATCTATATCTGGTTGAATGAGTACATCTCTGACTGAACTAGATGGTACATAAGCTATGACTTTGGCATGAAAAATAGAGATTCTAAAATACTTAAGTGATTTAATCAAAGCATAATGTTGTTTTTCAATAGGGTCATACTTTACTTCAACATATATTAATGTCTTGCTAAAGAAAGCCACTGGTTGTTCTCGACCTTGATCATTTCTCTGAAGTAACACTGCTACAATGGTGTCATTAGATACAAATGAAAAGATATAGAAATATTTACAATAGTCAAGGTTGATCAAAGTAGGAGATGAAATAAGAGCTTTATTGATAACTTCAAAAGAATCCCTTGCTACATCATGCCATTTAACTTTTGAATATTTCCTTAGCATGCCAGTGATGTGTTTAATCAATTTTAAAAAATTAGGAATAAAACTCCTAATGAAGTTGATGTTTCCAAGAAATGATTGGATTTCTTTCTTAGATCTATAAATTTATATCTTATGAATATCTTCTACTCTTGTAGGGTCAATCTTTACTCCTTCAGCAGTCACTATGTGTCCCAGAAGCTTACCTTATTTTAATGCAAACTAAGACTTCTTTGGATTTAATGAAATCCTGTACCCTCTTCACTTCAAAAATGTCTTTCTTAAATGTTGCAAATGCTCTTTATGGATGTGAGAAAACATTGTTATATCATCCAAATATATCAATATAAAATTATCCTTCTCACCTACAAAGGAAATTTCCATGGCCCTATGAAATGTGGCCCCATCATTCATAAGCCCAAAGGGTATATTGGCATACATAAAAGTACCCCAAGGAGTTGTGAAGGTTGTGTTTTCTATGTCATCTGGGTGTACTGAGGTTTTTCTATAGCCCGAGAACCCATCAATAAAAGACATGACACTAGCTCCATACACTCTTTGCAAGATATGCTCCATCTTCGGCAAAGGGTAGTTGTCTTTCTTAGAGAACTTGTTCAACTTTCTGAAGTCAAAAAACAACCTAATCTCCCCATTCTTCTTCCTAACAGGAACTAAATTAGCAACCCACTCAGAATATCTTAGTGGAATGATAATTTGAGCAGTCAATAAATTTTTAATTTCTTTTTCCATTATGGGTAGAAGAAGAGGGCAGATAGATATCCGTTTTTTCTTGAATGGAGTGGGTTCTTCCTTCAAAGGGATTTTATGCTCAATCACTTGAGTATCATAAGTCTTTAAGTCACTGTACTCCCATTGAAAAATGTCTGAAAATTATTTCATAAGGCTTCCATATTCAACTCTCTGTTCTATAGTCAACTGTGTGGACAGATTTATAGTTTTTGGGCACTTTTCATATCCTAAGTTGTACTGAAATAAATCGGGGTTTTCCTCTTTCTTACCAGGTTTCAAAGGCACATCATTCTGGTCAAAAATCTTCTCAAGTGGTACTAATCCTCTTGGGATTTGATTATTTGGAAGTTGAATAATATCATGGCATCCAATTTTGTTTTTGAACTTAGGATTTTTTACTTCTTCAACATTTTCATTTTCATGATCTATATAGAGGGTTGAAAACTCATCTAAAACTTCCAAAAATATGAACAATTACTCATCATCATCAAATTCTTTCCAAAATTTTACATTATCTGGCAAGGAGGGTCTATATTTCACTTGGATTTCATAATTTAGCTTTGCTGGAAAAGGTGGATTGAAGGTACTAGCTGAAACAGCTAATGAATCAACAAGTTGATTTATGGCTCTAGGAATATATGAAATATAGAATGCTAGAAAAGAATCAATGAGATTCCATACCTCATCTCTGTATGCCTTAATCCTGACATGTTTGTCTTGAAAAGTGTTCTTGATTTGTTGTATTATCAAATCAGCATATCCATATACTTCCATCCCCTAATATTCATATCCTTAGAAGCGTTCAAGCCCAATACCAAGACTTCATACTCTGCTATGTTATTTGTCACCTTGAAATCCAACTTGAAGGACAGATGAATTGTTTCTTTGGAAGGTGAAACAAAAACAACACTTGCTCCTACAGACTCTTTTGAACAAGCACCATGTTGGCACAAGGGAAGACCCATGGTTCACTCCAAGAGAACACCAATGAGCCCTAGCTACTGGCCCTTTCGACAACACCTATGAAGCAAATGCAATCTCACCCGAAGAAATGATGAGGGGGTTGCAGGGTAGAAATGTATACAACCAGAGGAATATCAAGGGGAGGCCCCCAACACTCAGCTGTGACTCGTCCCGAGGAACTTCAGAGCTACTCCTTTTTTTTTACTTCGACTTTGGACTACACAGTGCAGCCTTTGTGTTTTGCTTTATGCCTCTTTCCCATCCTTGTGCAAACTATATTTTCTATGTTTGGTAACCAGTTTCAACTAAACCTGGTACCTAAACCCTTTTCCTCATGCTTTTACCTAGAGATTTGAGGTAGCTGATTGTCATAGTACAACTCTAGCCGACTCCCATTTACCAATCCTTCTTTCCATTCTCCATTCAATGTCTTCGGTTGCGCAGCTCCTCCTTTTTTGATGTAGGCGATCTCATATGGTCCAAGACAATGTGTTTTGAACTTCCCAGGTTGTTTGATAAACTTGCTGTCATATACCAGTACTAAATCACCTTTCCTAAATATCATTTTCTTGATGTGCCTGTCGTGGTAGGCCTTTTATCGTTCCTTCTAAACTTGCTAATGGAAGCCTGCAATGAATCTGTCTTCTTCTAGTTCGACTAACTGTGCTAGCCTCTCATGAATAGCGCCAATAACATCCATGTCTATAAATGCAGCAATTCTTAATCTCGGTACCAAGTACTCCATCGGGACAATAGATTCAAGACCATAAACCAACTTGAAAGGGGTCTGCATTGTTAATTTCTTACAAGTGGTTTTATAAGCTCAGAGTACTGCTAGTACTCTTAAATCCCAGTAATCCCTGTTTACACTACAAATCTTTATCAATGTTGTCGCTAAGATCTTGTTGAATGCTTCAACCCTTCCATTTTCTTGTGGATGGTAAGGTGTACTCTTCTGATGGTGGACTGCAAATTCCTCAGTCAGGGTTGCAACTGTCTTATTGATAAAGTGTGTACCTTGATCACTCATAAGGACCTTAGGGCATCCAGACTTGGTTATTATGTCATCAAATATAAAACGTGTAGTTGTAGTTGCACTATAGTCCTTGAATTCTATTTCTTCAACCCATCTAGTCAGGTATTCTGTCACAGTGATAATATACCTTGCTCCTATGCACTTTCCTGGTGGGTTTATAGGTCCCACGAAATCAATGGCCCATTTTTCAAATGCCTGCAGGGTCATCTACGGTGCTAATGGAATCTCATCTCTTCGGGATGGTTTTCCAACTCGCTGGCATACATCGTATGCTCTGGTATATTCTTTAGCATCTTTGTGTAATGTAGGCCACCAAAGGCCAGCTCGCAAAACCTTCTGCACAATTTCTTTCCCTGCGTAATGTCCTCTTGTGATTCCTTCATGAGCTTCTGCGAGGATCATCGAAAACTCTGTTTCCATAACGCATCTTCTTAGTATCTCATCAGGTCCTATTTTATATAGATGACCAACTATCAGTGAAAAATCTGTAGCGCGGACCACTAGCTATTTTTTCTGGGGGATTGTATACTCACTCGGAGCCATTCCTGTTGACAGGAACTAGACTATGTCTACGAAGTGATCATCAATATTTCTAATGGCGAGAAGTTGTGCATTCGGTAATGTATCCTCCAGACTGGTAGGTTCTTCGCCATGTTCCAACCTCAACAGGTGGTCTGGGCCCTTGTTCATTTTTCCTGGCTTAACTATGATCTCAAAACCATACTCTTGAAACTGCAGAAGACATTTGTAGATTCGTCCCCCCAACACTGGCTTGTTGACTAGGTACTTCAGCGCGGAGTGATCAGTAAACATTTTAAAGTGTCCTCCTAACAAGTAGTGGCGGAATTTTCACAACACATACATCATGGCGAGTCCCTCTCTCTCTGTAGTGGTGTAATTAACTTCAACTGTGGACAACTTCCTACTGGAAAATGATAATGGATGATCAATGTCCCCTTCTCTAGGTTGTGCTAGTACTACTCCTAATGCAATGGAAGATGCATCAACATGCACATGAAATTCCTTGCTCCAGTCTGGAAAGACTAAAATAGGCATAGCTACCATCTTTTGTTTCTGTGTGTCGAAGCTCTGTTGGCATTCTTTTGTCCAACTGAAATGACAGTCTTTCTTTAATAACTTCTCCATTGGTGCAGTAATCTGAGCATATCCTTTGATAAATTTCCTGTAATAGCCAGTATGTCCTAGCGCAGTGCACAGTTGTTTGACTGAAGTAGGTGGTGGAAAATCAACTATAATTGCAATCTTGGATGGATCCACCAACAATCCTTGCTTGCATACAATATGACCTAATAATACTCCAAATGGTGATAAGAAGATGCATTTCTTCAAATTCAAATCAATTTGACACTGCCTACATTTATCCAGCATTAGCCTTAGACATTCAATATGATTTTTCAACAAACTAAAACCAGTCCAGTCATCAAAGTATGCTTCTAAAAACTTATGAAAAAATTCTTTGAATGCTTCAACCACCACCCTGGAAAAGATGGCTGGGGAATTCTTCAATCCAAATGGCATTACTGTATATTGGTAGGATCCCCACTCTGTGGAAAACATAGTCTTTTGGCAATCCTCCTTGGAGATGCGGATCTGATGGTATCTTGAAAACCCATCTGTAAAAGAATATACTTCTTGGCCTCCCACATTATCCAACACTTCATCTGTGAATGGTGTAGGGAAAGGATCACGTGGACAAGCATCATTCAACTTCCTGAGATCTACGTAAATCCTGATCTCACATGTATTATTATCTTTCACTACCATGGGGCTAATCCACTCCTCGACAGGTTCAATAATCCCTGCTTCCAGCATTCTATTGAGCTCAATCTTCACTTTTTCCTTATATTCCGGGTTCACTCTGTAGGGTCTTTGATTGACTGGCTTTGCATCTGGTTTCAAAGTTATTCTCATCTCTCCCATAGGTCCTTTGATACCCTTCATATCAGTGAAATTGGTTGGGAACAAGACCTTATACTCGTGCAATAGTTCTGTGATTTTGTCTATGGTAGAAGCATCCCAGTAATCTCCAACATTGGCAAGATTTGGTGTCTCCTCTATCCCAATATTGACTTTATTTATCTTTATCAGTTGTCCAATAAATGGAAATTCAACTCCTATTCCTTCCACATATTCCTGGCCTTCTATTTCTGTGATATTCACCTTCCTTGGATCATCATCTTTGTCAGCATTAATGTTGTAGCATATCTACAGTTTCTGGAGGGACGTTGTCCATTCATCCTCTTCTTTCTCCAAAGGGAGGCCAGATGCCTCCTTAAATACTTTATGTCTCACCATTTGTAGTGCTTGATCTACTAAAGGAAATTCACTTTCAAACAAAAAGGTGGTTATAAAATTCTAGATCATACCTTCCCATTCTGAAGTGACGAGGTGCATCTCTGCTTGAAGGTACCAGTTAATCGGGGTAGTATCCAGCGTATTGATGAATCTTTGTACCCATTTTTCTCTAGTAACTTCACTCCAGGCCTCTTCGCAGCTATGTACATGGTCCTTTGGGAAGCTTCGACCTCTGTATCTTACTTCGCAGCTTCGTACTTGTGCTGAAAATCGCATTGTCATCAAAGTTCGACATTGTGTCCAGTCTGTGATGTTTCTCTTGTGTGTTCCCCACCATCTTTCTAGTGTGGATTTCATGGCCTCATCCATTGCCAACAACCTCTTTTGTGTTGGTACTCTTGTCTCAAATTCTGATAAGAATTTCTCTAAAGGGTTCAGCCCATCAAATATGGGTAGATTAGTCACTGTTGTGCCAATCCATCAAACTTCTCTGGTTAGCCTAACACATCTTCTTGTAGATACTTCATACATCTAGTTCTGCCAGTTTTCCATCACTTCTTATGAGTCAAATGAGCATGTGTTGTCACCTCACCAGCTCAGATTCCCGTCAGCTATAGGGTTGAAATAATCTTGTTGTCTCGCTGTTAATTTGTAGATGTTTTCTAGTTCAAATGTGTGGTCTTCTTCTTTGATAGGCTCTGTATATCATGGACCCTCATCTAGATCCAAAGGTGCAATGACCCTAAGGACAAATTTCTCAAATGTCATGTGTTTTTTCTTTATATCAACAATAGTATAATTTTCGAAGGCCCAATCAATTCCTAACAATGCAGGGTAAGGACAGTTATCATCAACAATTTTAATTACCTCAAAATCTGCAAAGATTCTTACTCCATCGATGTCCACTAGGACATGCTCTAATCGTCCAAATGGGATGACAGCTTGTTGATTATCCATGTGAAGCATGATAGGGGAATATATTAGCCTGGTTTTTCCCATCAGTGCCCAGGTCTGCTTCGTCATGACATTGACCTCCGACACTAAGTCGAGGACCACATAGTCTATATAATACTCTCCTATCTGAGCATTCAAGTGTAATTCTTTATTTTTCCTTCTCCTTTTTCCAATTTGATGCATTGCCCTATTCAGTAAGGGGTCTATCTTTCCTAGCTCATACAGCTTGATTAAATCTTGTAATTCTTGTACAATGCCTTTATCTTGAATCAACTTAACACAAGTGCACAAAAATTCCATGAGTTTGCTTACCTCTTTCCCTTTTGTTGGCGATGTAGGTGGATCAAATGCCTAAGGCATGCCATATTCTTTGATTTATGGTTGTCTCTTTGATGAAGATCCTTGACCTCTTTTGAACTCTTTTCTTGCCTCCTTGAATATTTGTCTTTCTTTCTTAGCATCGAACATTGGGGTATTTTTTGCAGCTTTCCTGACTCAATGGTTGTTTTCAATCTTTCCTTAGGCTTCTATGTCTTCTCCTATAGCAGTGCCTCCTCGAGTGATAACAATGACTCTAGGGTCTGCTCCATAAGGTTCATCATATATCAGTTGTACTTGTGGGTTCTGCTGAGGTCCTTGTCTTTCCTGAAGTTTAGCCAGCAGCATAGGGCATTCCTCTATGACATGCTCAAAGGAGTTACAGTAACTATAGGTTGTACAAGGATTATGAAAATACCTTTCTAAATGTCCTAGATGCGCACAGTTGTAAAATATTATTTGTCCTTGGCCTCGAACCATACCTCCTCCTCGTCCTTGTCCTCTGTATCCACCACGAGAATTGAAGTTTCCTCTCCTTAGAGAGTTGTACTACGGAGTGTTTCCTTCTTGTTGTACTTCTCCTTGAATCTTGTATATGTCTCTCGACCTTTCATGCATGAGATCATAAGCTCTATAATCTCGATCATCGTGCCCCACTAATTTACAGAATGTACAATACAAGTTTGTGGGTGTCTGAACATACTTTTGCATGTAGTAGCACTCACCTGGGCGATGCCTATTTCTGAATACATCGCACCAGGGTAGATTAACTTGCTTCAAGGGGCTCAGCGCCCCTAAGGCCAAGTAGTCATAAAATAAGGGATATTGTTCCTTATCATGGCCTTCAAATATGAATCTTACACACCAAATATCTTCCCTTTTGTATTTTCCCTTATCTTTCTTCATATCCTTGATCGGTAAAGAAAAACTAGTTAGTTGGCTCATGATCTGGCTAATGCCTGAGCTAGATTCTCCCATCGGTGTTGATTCAAGATTCATGGAAATATCCAAAGTTTCTTCCTGGGATGCAATCTTTTGATTCATCAGAGGGACTCTTATGTGTGGTAGCAGCGTAGCAATGAACCATTCTGTGTTCTGTTCATCGGGGATCTGAAAAGTTAATTGGCCTATTAGGGTCTTAAATCTATGGTCAAACTCCCAAACATGTTCTTCTACCCTTTGTTTAATATATTTTAGTTATGTAATACATTGTGACTCCAAATTAGGTTTCTTAAACTCTGCAGTCAGTGCATTCTTGATCTCACTCAGGATCTTAGGTTGTACAAATCCTTGGACAAGTTTCATGTACTAGCTCAGTGCGCGGTCCCTTAGCATTGTGTTGAACTGGGTTCTCTTTATGGCTTCATCGGTGATACTTTTAATGTTCCATACGACTTCACACAGAAACCAATGTTGATCTGGATCTTCAAATCCATCTCCTCTCAAGATAGGGAGTCTCATTTCATCTTCCATAGAGCTGACTAGGCTTCTTGTCTAAGTAGATGTTGAGCTACTAGTAAGAAGATTCTGGTGGTTCTGACTACTATTACTATTAAGTATTGTTGGGACAACAGGAGGATTAACGTTACTTACTTCAGTGGTCCACGAAGTTCCTGAGTTTTCTGGGTCGCTTTGGCACAGTTCTTCAACTTCCCCTTCTTTTGTTCTGGTGGGCTATGGATGCTCTTCGTCGGTTAGATCTACCTCTTCTCCTCTATATAAACCATCTTCTCTGTAGTTTTTCTTAAACAAGTTCTCAAGGTGAACCCCTCAAAATACTTTTCCACTGTGTGTATGTCCTGCTTCTATGTCATTGTTGTTGTCTGAGATCTTGAACATTAGCCTTTTCTGGTTCGACCAATCTACTGTATCTTCAAGATGTGGTTTTCATGCAAGAGCATCTTGATTCTTAGCTTCCAAAAGTGAAAAAAATTTCCTCTGGGTCCTTTGAAAAAGTATCTCTTGGCTTGGCTATACAATTATGTTTTGTCAACAACAAACTCAGTGATATACCCTCCAATGGTACTATCAAACCAATTATCTACTACTCTAGATATAATGTTGTCAATTCTCTTGACCTTCTGGATAAACCTCGATGTCCAAACCATAGGAGGTCTATATCTGATCTCAAACTGTGTGTCATCTAACCTAGATAACTACTCATGTAGCTCTTGATGGATTCCTCCAAAGAACATCTTGTGAATGCCAGTGAAGATGTATATTTGTAGGCAATCTTTAGTACTTAGTTTAGGGTTCTTGTTCTGGGCTTCAACGAAGTCCTTCTCTTAATGCTCTATCCACTTCTGAATCTCTATCTTCGATGGGAACCACCTTGACATTCCCTTAAAAATATTCCTGTCCCAACAATGGAACCATTTTTTGGCATAGGGGAAGACCCAGGGTTCACACCAAGAGCACACCAACAAGCCCTAGCTACTGGCCCCTTCGACAACACCTGCGAAGCATATGCAGTCTCACCCGAAGCAGCGATGAGGGGGTTGCAGGATAGATATGTCTACAACTAGGGGAATATCAAGGGGATCTTCTATGACAACAATCATGGTATTCATATATCATTTTCCAATGAAATCTACTCTGCGCGGCTATAGATCTTGATCTAACACAGTAATGCAAATAACAATATAATAATGGTAGAGATCAAAGCATTAATCACTCACACAACACAAGATGTGCGTGGTTCACTCTCTCTCTAAGGCTGCTTCCATAGAACTGTTCTTATGATATATTAAGATAAAGCTTACAGTTTTGATCTGCACTCTTGGCCAGCAGATCCTCTCCCTCCTTCTGCCTTTCTCTCCCCCTTCCTGCGCACCCAGTTGCAGGATTTGAGCTTCGCACCCATCTAAAGATCTTACAATACCCGAAGGCTTCAACACTTCTCTCTCACAATACAATGACCTCTCACCACAACAATAAATATAAACCATTAACAATATCATAACCCCCACCCAGGTCATCCTGAGCTTTATTTATACATTACAATGCCTCACCGAGAGCCTTAGGATGAAACCTAGGTGTCAAAACCCTAATTACCAAAACTCTAGGTGTCTAAGACCCTAGGTCAACTTGATCCACTTTTTCCTGACCTCACCAGCTTGTCTTTCCTTCCTTCTTGTGAGATGCTCCAAAGCATCCAATGGTGTCTTTTTCTACTTCCTGAGTCATCCTCGATCCATCTTCCTTGTTGATCTATCATCCTCGATCTCCTCATCCAACAACTTTCTTTTCTGCACTTCACTCCATCTTTTCTGCTATTTTTCTCACTTCGACCTAGTGACAGTCACTGTGTCTCATGTGAAGTTCTCTTTTTACATTTTCTTCCTTGTTCTCCATTTCCTTTCATAACCAAGGGCCAACATGCCATCAAAGAACATACTCCATATAGGAGTGCTTTCCACTTCTAAATATTGGAAAATAGGCTTTCTGAGCTGCAAATATGATGACTGAGAATCATCAATCTAAAGTATGCAATACCCCAAACCCGTGTCAACTAAGTATATGGGATTATTAGTAGGCTCCTTCTCATCATTGATAATATAGGTGAATTGAGCTTCCCTATACAATCTCCTTTGTTCCCCTCCAAAAACTGGGACAGTTGCATAAGAAAGGTCATTTTGCAAGGTGACCCCTAGCCTCTTTATCCATGCTCTAGATAAGATCATACCAAATTTGGGTGGCACATTAGCTACCACAATGTCCATTACCATGCTCCTCATGGGAAACTGGGATAAAGAAATTGCTAAAGCTTTTATCAAACCCAGGCACTTAAACTTTCTAGAGTCAAATGAAAATAAATCATGATAAGACTTGGTAATATCTAAACCCAACTGATCCATAACTGCTTTTGGCATGAGGTTATGAGAAGCTCCTATGTCTAGAAGGAAATTATGTAGAATTTTATCATGGATGTTCAATGAGACATAGAAAGGTGGAGATGTTTCCTCATGGTCTTCAACCATTGGATTAAGGAGAATAGTAGGCTTATCATCTTGGAGGTTTACAATGTCAGAAATAATGGGCATGGATTTAGGTTCAAGGGCTTTGAGGATGGTTTATTTGAATGTATCATTCTTCATTAATTACATGGGGGGTATGGGGATTTTAACCTTCTGAATTTATGATTCAAAGCTAAATGAGAAAAGGATTTTGTCAGTGTTTCTTATCTCTTGCACAGGAGATTTAAGAAGTACTTGATTCTTCATTTTAGCTTGATCTTTGCTTGGTTTCTATTTTGTAGGGGAAACAACTTTCTTAGGAGTAGCTTTCTTATCTTGCTTTACTTTGTTTAGATCTCAAATTATATCTATTCTAATCATCAGTTTGAAAAATAGATCCCTCATTTGAATCTTGATTAGCCTGCTCACTAATCAAAGCTTCTTCATAGGAAGATTGTGTCAAGAAATATGCATCATCTTTATCTCCCAAACAAAGAATCTCATCATCTTCTTTTTGTTGATATTCCTCCATTACTGTGCTCTGAAAAGGGGCTTTAATATTATAATCCTCATTAGCATTTCTATTCCTTTGTAAAATCTGATGTTGCTCATTATTTCTTCTAGAAGGATTTGTATTTCGAGGAATAAAATCATTAGGATCTCTACCTTTTACAAGCTGATTGTTCTCAATATTCATCTTGGACAATTCTGAAGTCAAATATTAAATCATATTAGCCATCTTTTCAATGTTAGTATCAACACTTGATGAGGATGATTCTCCTTTTTGTTTTCTCCTATATCATCTACCTTTCAACTTCTCTGCAACAAGGATATTAGATTCCACTTCAAGTGTTGCATCCTGCATATCAACCAATGTAACATACCTCCTTTCTCTTAACAACAAACAAAATTTAGAATCAAAATCATTAGCATATGTGATTTTTGCAGAGGTAGCAGTAGGTTTGATTACAGCTGGGATCTTGTTGTACATCCTATTAAATTTCTTAGTGAAGTTTGACATTGATTGACCACTTTACCTTATCAAGTTTCCAAACTCTGTAATGTAGTAAAGAAAATCCTTCTTATCCCCCATTTTTTTAGGAAAGTCTCATAAAAAACTTCAATACCTGTTATGGATCCTGGGGTTAATTATCTAAACCATCTCCTTGCCTCTCCATCTAATATTTGCACAAACACTCTCATCCATACATCCTCCCGTGTGATGTTTAAGTTATCAACATAATTATAAAATAGTTCAATATGCTCTTCAGCTATGACCTCTTTTGCCCCTGAAAATTTTGGCATATACTTTTGATAGTCTCCAGTAGGAATTTCATTAAAAGGATTTGGAAATACTAATGGGGCATATCTAGTAGCTATAATTCTTTCCATCTTAGTGAGATTTTGAGGTGTTCCTTCCATGATAACAATAGATGTATATGTACTAGAAGTTTGGATCACTAGGGATTGAGGTGAGGCTGATATTGAGGATAAAGGTGAGGTAATGAGAGGAGAAGGTATTTATGAGTTTATAAGTGAAGAAGGGAAATAAGAAGCTCTGTAAAATTCAGACAATAAATTGGAAAGGTTTTCTTCTTTTATAGACAATTCATGCAAGACAAGCTCAACTGCAGGAAGATTTGTATGAATCTAGGTTGAATTTGGTTTAGTTTTAGATTGAGAAGATTCTACAGAGGATGATCAAATGTCTTCTCCAAAAAATGGTGAACTATCTTATTGAGTAAGATCAAAAGATCCTTGAACTTCTGAAAATACGTTTTCACTATCAATCTTTGAGCTTATAGCTTCAATAAGTGTTGGTTTTATTAGTGGATATTTTGGAAAAGACATAGAGTGATTTCTAGAGATACTTGAACTTGAAGAACCCTTCTGTAATGCCTTTCCTTATTTGACGATCCTCTTAGGATCAAATACTGGATCAATTAGTGGTTGTTGAGGATATAGTCGAGTATGTGCCTTCTTAGGAGCCACATTGTACCAATGGAGTCGCCAGATAGAAGATTACAACCAAACTAATGATGCCTAACCTTTGTCTATCATCAAAAGTTGGTACTATGTCATCTCTCATGGAAGATTGCTTCACACTCCTATCCCAAGAAACGACACCAATTTGTTATCACTCCAGGAGTCTCCTTAGGTTGTATATCAAGAGAGCCTGGTAACTTAATCAAAATACTCAATAATGTGTTGAAAATTGGATCAAAGATGATTAATTCACACACTCACTCCTTCACTCAAGATAAATTGAATATATCTAGAAAAAATAAGGCCTTCAAGAGATATTGATCAAAGGGTTTGCAAAATATAGGTGTATAGAGAATGTTAAGTATGTCAACAACATCACATATATTGAAAACACATGTGAAAGGTTGAAAATAACGAGCAAAAGATTTTTTATCTTAGTTTACTAATGCAGAGATAAGATAAAAATCATCAATCATTAAGTAAACTAGGAAATGAACATAACATTCAACTCACAAGTATAGAATAAGGAAGATGAATAGAAAAATGAACAATATAAATGAAAGAAACTTATCATTCCAAAAATATATGTCAATGTATTTACTATAAAGAGTGTATAAAAGTCTTCAATCTAGAACCCCTTACAAAGATGCCTCAATGGGCTTAAATAGGTTTTACAAATTTTACTAAGATCCTCAAAAGATGGATTTGAATGACACATGTCAAATCGAATTTGAACTAATGCAAAAAATAAAGGATGAGATCCTATTTTTAAGGGATATGTATCCCATCCGAATTTCAAAACTTTAGCTCCACCCGAGCTACCTCGTGGCTATAGAAGTCCTTCACTGCATCTATCTAACACCTACAGTGATGATTCATCCTTTGAATGCTAAACATCAGGTCAACTTTGACCAAGACTATTACACACAGAAGGTTAACGAGTTGGTAGCCCACTGGATGGAGAAAACACAGTCTGAGCTACAAAATCCTGTAGATGCCAGTTTTGTCAAGAATCTTCAAAATTGATTGAAACGATCCTTTTGAAAGTTGAGAACCTGTCTCAATAAAACACATATCACTACCATTTGTGATCCTTATTGACACTACTCAGACTTCATCTCATAACCATATCCATACATGTTTCTTTAAGGTAATTTCCATACATTCATTAAACCTCAAAACATTAATTCATCATTGGTCAGTAGCCATACAAAACCTTGAAAAATCTCTGAATCAATCACCATGCTTGGGAGAACTAGAAGAAGTAGTTTCTTTTAAGAAGATAGCCAAATTCATCTTGCTAAGCATATTCTTGGCCAAATATAAGTCTTCAACTAGCTTTTTGTTTTCTTCTCCCAAGCTGAGATTTTGTTTGTAAACATTGACCAATTGCTTCCGCTGAATCATTTTTTTCCTGATGTTCTTCTTCAACTGGTTACACTCCCCTACTAGTTCATCTATTTGACTTGACAATTGTCTACCAAGTGTGACATTCTCCTGGTGTAGCCTCTGATTCTGCTCCTGAACTTCCTTGAGCTTCCTGTCTGCATATGTGAATAATTTCTCCCAATTATCTTTAGGTTCTTTCTCTATCTCTAGGGATGAATCTGGTGGAGATTCACTTAGTTGAACTATGGCTTCCATTCCTTCCTTTTCAATAGGATATACTTTAAACCTTGATAACCTAGCTATAGGTTTTACAACATCATTGCTTAGATAAGAATATTTTGCTAATACAAGATTTCTCTTGGATGACCTTCTTAGGGATAGTGTATCAATCCTATCTTGGATAGGTTGAGTATTATATTCAATCTCCATGGCAGGGAGCTCCACAAGAGGCTATGTTTGTTCTTCAAGAACCACCTCTTTATCCTTTCCTGTTATTTTTCTTCTTTTAAATACTTGGATAGGTAAAGTTTCATGAGGAATGTATTCTTGATGGGACTATGGTGTTTCAGATGTAGAGAGATAGGTGGGAGAAGAAGGTTATGCTACTTCAAGTGAGGGTGAAGAAGGGTCAGAAGGGGCAGAAGACTATGGTATTTCAAATGATGGGACAGAGGAAGCAATGGGAGTTGTTGCAGTATTCTTCTTAGGGGTTTTGAGTTTTGAAGGAGAAGGAGGAAAGTCAATTTGGTAATTTGATACAAACAAGAAAGTGAGCCAATCCTTCCCTTCCTTCTTCAATTATTCAATGACTATGAGATTTATTAAAGCATGGTGGAAAATGGAATTTTGAAGCTTATCGGGTTTTCGTTGTGCAAAAAAAATCATCCTTTGCAATCTCATGAAAAGGAAATAAGGTAATTCTATCTCTTTCTTACCAGTGAAATGGAGAAGAAGCTTGAAATGGTATTGCAAAACCCAGCTGTATCTTCCTTCATAGGTGAAGAATCTCTGAATGATGAACAAAATATTGTCATATTCCTCTATCAGCCACTTCCTTGGCACACCCTTCACTAAATCATCTCCTTTATGCTCAGGCCTGAGCATATCTTGACACCAGTCCAGCTTTTATATTTTCTTTGCTTTGAACCATAGTTCCCCTGTCCTAGGGATCTCGGTTACCTATGAAATCAAATCCACTGTCAAATTGATTTCCAAGGGACCAACCTGTGTCTTTCCACTCTTTTAATTTTGCACAAAATATCATGAATCCTCCAGGTGATGTCCTTCAAGTTTATCACAAAACCTCCAGCATCCCATGCGCTTGAATGAATCCACATGAATAGGATTTTTCTTAATCGGAGTGGTCTCAGTGGGCTCGAATATAACCATAGAGTCAGACCTCTTCCTGGGGATGGGATATTTCCTTGGAGCCATCGTATGTATGAGCACCTATTGTGAACAATTATGCATAGAGAGAATTAGAAGTAAACTCTAAAACAAACAACTTTTCTTGCAAACCATAGTAACCTTCCCTTTGATAGAGAGTTTCATTTATGGAGAGGACCTCAACACTTTGATGATGGTATAAATAATTTTAAAATATTCTTTATATACTTTTTTACCTTAGAAACCTTTCAAAATTCAAAACATGGTTTTCCCTTCGAGTTGGTAGCGCGCCCTATGTAAAAATGATGAGTTGCGCTGACAACATTGTCTGAGTTAGTAGTGCTTTAAGTACAAAAGTAGCTAGGTGCACTTCAAACTTGTCATCATTGAGGGGAATGATATAATGAAGGTCAAATTAAGATTTTAAATACAATGATGACTCATTAAGGACCCAAAATCGACTCTTATAAATCCTGATTCACTTTTAGGAAACAAATGACTTGCCTTTTGACCATATGAACCTAGGAAAAGGACCTTGATGACAAATTAGTCATATATAAACCTCATTTGACATTACTCAAACTTGATGACTAGAATCAATGAAGGAAACACTTTATTGAATGACTCAAGAGACTAAAAACTCAATTAATCACCTAAGGCATAAATAAAAATGAGTTTTTATTGGGAGATAACAAGTTCATTAACCAATATGGAATTGATGAAAGAAGCATAAAATAATGAGATGTCCTAGAAGCCATAGTACTAAATGAATATCACAAAGTAAGCACAAATAGAAGAAAACCATAACAGTAAAATTTGTTCATAGAGTTCAGCAATATCGCCTACATCTCCGGGCCTTTGTCTCAGTGGGTGAGGCTTTCTTATTTCTCTTCAAAGATTCAAAATTACATCAAAAAAATGTCAAATGGATTTCAAACTGATCTTTTTGTGTTCTTCTAGATCTCAAGAACCCAACACAACTGACAACACTTGAAACGGATGAATGAAGCTCCCAAAAATGGCCTGCAAAGTTTCTCTCCTCAATGGCTTCCCTACATAAAAATGTCTTTGACTGTCAAATTCCTTAGAATTTCTCCTTCTCTGTACCTCTCCAAGCCTGTCAAGAACCTCTGGTTTATATAGGATTGAAGTTGGAAACAACCTTCCAACTTCCTCCCAAGATTTGGCCTCAAAAAGGGCTCCAGATCCTCCAATAATGGCCAAAATATCCCAAACACAGTTGAAAAATCAACAAAAATCATATCATATAATTTTAAAAAATATATTTGGGATAAAATTGGGCACAACCCCCTTCGTCCAGGCCCTTGGTCATATGATCGCCCTCCATATGTCCGTAGGCTGGTGCTAGTCTTTAGTCCCCCAATCTCCACCCCCTTACCTTGCACTCCTAGTCACGTGGCATTGGCACATATGGCTAGGCTCTAACCTCCATGCACTTGTAGTTGGATAAGCCACAGGTCCTTAGCGCCTGGTCGGTCAAGGCTGGCCCTCGCCGACCGGGGCCTATCCCAAACCCCGTGTCACTGCTAACTTAAAAGGGAAATGGTCCACGTGGTTTAACAAGTACCACCATAGCCTGAACATTCTGCCCCCTTCCACAAAACCGTTGGCATCTAAGGAGGTCGAAGGTTCGAAACTTTCGAACCCCAAAACAAATTTTTACCCAACCAAACTTGGGAAAATTCGGGGTGCCACATGGCACCCTGTGATTGGGAAACATTTCACCCTGATATTGGCTCGTACTCCTCAGTAAGCTTCACAGTCAACATCTAGTCATCCTACCATGTCACCATTGTACAAACTAGTCACTTGCCACATGTCACTTCCACGTGTCAATCTACCACGTGTCAATCTGTACTACCACGTCATCCATCGTACAGTCCAGTCACATGCCACATGTCACTTCTATGTCATCCTATCATATGTTGATTTTTCATCCATACAACCACATGTCCACCTATCATTGGGCCACGTCACTATACAGACTGCCACATGTCATCCATATGGTGACATGTGTCAAATCCGTACAGTGCCAACTCAACCCAAAAGTGTCAAAAATGAGTGACACATGTCACCTCATGGTGATGCCATGTGAGCATGATGATGTCATCATGATGCCATGTTGATGTCATCCTGATGCATGTTGATGTTACTTGTTGTACCTGCTGATGTCAGCATTGACTTTGACCAATTGACTTTTTGTGTGTTTGGGATTTTAGTCAAAATGTGATAACTTTCACATACTATGTCCATTTGAGGAAACAATTATATGGTTGGAATGAGCACAATGAGACGGGCGCAATGACGTTAGTTTCATCGGATTCTGAGAACTTTGATTTTTAGGCCTTCCTGGACCCATTTTGGTTCCTGGATCCATTTTGGATCACGCCTCCCCACTAAGACCTTTTGGTCCTCCAAAAGGATACTAACCAGTCATCAAGTGTGGGATAGGCCACCCCACTTGTTTGATGTCTTTAAACTCTATCCTCTACACCTGTCTCATCAAGATCAATTGTAAAACAACCATGACAACTGACATCATATTGTTAGCCACTTGTACTCTGTCACATCTTACTGAAGCCACTACCATCCATGTTGACAACATTACCAATGATAACATCAAAAATATGACTACAAATGAGATAATATGTTTGTAATACTTGCACGACATTAGATTATCTTGAAGAAAATTATGATTGCACTTCCATTCTACAATCATGTCATGTTCTTACTTAAGATCAATTACTTGATTTGGCACAATTATAGGTGTGTTGCTTGCATGAGTTTCCTTCCTTAATTGTTCCATTGTTTGAAGAGATTGATTTGATTTTAAGTGATGAGCATGTACAACATATTCTTTTCCCTCTTTCATTAAGTGATATTGATTTTGTTCCCTGTAGAAGATTGCTTTGCAATCATACAAATAAGGACTACCTAAGACCATTCCACATTCATTGAGTAGCACCACATCACATGTCACCTCATCCACAAACTTTGATGAAATTGCAAACTTTAAAGTGCATTGCTTTGTTCTGTGCAATTTATGATTGTTGCTTATCCATTTAAGTGAGTAAGGTTTACGATGCATCTGAGTGTTTAAACCCAATTTCTTAACCACTTCCTATGAAATCAAGTTAGATTGAGATCCACTATCTATCAATGTGTTGACCTTAGTATGTCTCATTATGACCCTTATGTGAAACAATTTACTTCTAGAATCATATCCATCACCAATTTTACATGTCAAACCAACTGTTGTGATTTTAGACTCATCACCGGAATCTGATCCCAAGTTTGTTGGTCGTGTTGTTGTTGCAGTTGTTTGTCTCCCTTTCCTCTCTTTGAACTATTTTGGTATATTCTCGGGATGAAATTGCTAGCAATGGTCATCATCATGCCCCTATTTCTTGCAATTCTTGCAAGAGAGCTTCACTTCATTTCTTGCCACTGGATTTTGCTTTCTTTCCATTCCACTTTATTTTGTCCTCTTTTCTTGAAGACGATTCCCCCGATACACCAACTCATGTTTTCTCTGCTTCAATGTATGTTTCTTGAACAGAAACCTCATCAAGATTAGTAGGTCCAAACGTAAATATAGTGTTACGAATATGTGCAGGTAAGCCTCCGATATACTTCATAAGATTTTCTTGGGTATGTAATGGAATGTCTAACATTAATATCATCATATGAAATTCGTCTATGTATTCTTGCACTATTTGTCCCTTTCTTAGTTTAAGACCTTGCCATTCAATTAAATCCTTCTCTTTATAACCCAAAGGATAAAATTGTTTTCTAAGTGCATAAACAAAAACTGGCCATGATGGAAATACATTACCCACTTGTTGTGTGCCATTTTGCAACTTGCTTTGCCACCAGATGAGTGTTGTGTCTGCAAGTCTAAGCGATGCCAATTTGATTCGAGTTGCCTCATCCTTGATTTGTTGCACACTGCAATAAACCTCCATCTGTATGACCTAGTTATCAAGCCTCTTTGCATTGACTTCACCATCATACATACGTAATTCAAAATTCACATCACTCTTAAGTAAAGGCATATCATTTTTATGTTTATGGGAATGTTTTCTTGCCATGGATTTGAAACATGTACTTGAAGAAGAAGAAGAAGTTGATGGAGAAGGAGTTGAAGGAAGAGGTTTAGGAGGATCCTCTCCTTCTTCACTTTTGGCCTTTGAAGATTTACCTAGAATCGGTATTTTTCGCTCCAGGTAATCATCATATAAAACCTTCATCATCTCCGACATGGCGAAGAAGGTCTTTCAAAACTCTACCTCATCATGAGAAAGTCCCTCTTCCGATGCCATCTTCTCACTTTGAGAAGTTCTCTTTCTCGATCTAATCTCATGATTCTCTTCAACAAGCTATCCTTCACCACAATTCCACTTATCCCTAGCAATCATGCAAACTCAAAAACCAACCTTCAACCTCCTCCAATACCACTTGATCCGAAATGATCTTTTAAAGACTATGGTTGAGTTTTAAAACATGAGTTCATTAACCAATATGGAATTGATGAAAGAAGCATAAACTAATGAGATATCATAGCAGCCATAATAAGAAATGCATATCATAAAGTAAGCACAAAGAGAAGCAAACCATACCAACAAAATTTATTAACAGAGTTCGGAAATATCGCCTACATCTCTGGGTCTTTGTCTCAGTGGGTGAGGCTTTCTTATTTCTCTTCAAAGCTTCAAAAGTACATCATAAAAATTTCAAATGGATTACAAATTGATCTATCTTTGTTCTGCTAGATCTCAAAAACTAAACACAAATGATGGCACTGAAAACAGATGAACGAAGATCCTAGAAATGGCTCGCAAAGTTGATCTCCTCAATGGCTTCCCTGCATAAGAATGGCCTTGACTATCATATTCCTCGACATTTCTCCTTCTCTGAACCTCTCCAAGGCTACCAAGAACCTATGGTTTATATATTCTTCAATTCGGCAACAACCTCCCAACTTCCTCCCAATATATGGCCTAAAAAAGGGCTCCAGATCCTCCAATAATGACCAAAATCTCCCAAAAACAGCTGAAAAATCAACAAAAATCATATCATATAATTAAAAAAACCATATTTGGGATAAAATTGGGTGCATCCCCCTTCGTCCGGGCCCCTAGTCGTATGCGCAACCTCCATATATATGTGGTTTGGTTCTAGTCATTATCCCCTCGATCTCGAACCCCTTACCTTGTGCTATTGGTCACGTGGCATTGGCACATATGGATAGGCTCTAACCTCCATGCGCCCGTAGTTGGATAAGCCCCGAGTCCTTAGCCCCTGGTCGGTCGGGTCTGGCCCCCACCGACTGAGGCCTATCCCAAACCCCATTCCATCACTAACTTAAATGGGTAATGGGACATGTCGTTTAACAAGTACCACCATATCCTGAATGGTCCGCCCCCTTCCATGAAACCGTGGCTCCCAAGGAAGTCGGAAGTTCGAAAATTCTGGACACCAAAACAAGTTTTTACCCAGCCAAACTTGGGAAAATTCAAGGTGCCACGTGGTGCCCTATGATTGGGCCACATGTCACCCTACTATTGGCTCGTACTACCTAGTCAACATCTAGTCAGCCTGCCACGTCACCATCGTACAACCCAGTCACCCGCCACGTGTCACTACCATGTCACCTTGTTGTATTTCCATGTCATTCTTCATACAGTCCAGTCGCCCACCACATGTCACTGCCACGTCATCCTGTCATATGCCCAGCTGTTGTCTGTACAACCATGTGTCAACCTGTCATTGGGCCACGTCACTATACAGACTACCACATGTCATCTCTAAGGTGACACATGTCAAATCTGTATAGTTCCAACTTATCCCAAAAGTGTCGAAAATGAGTGATATGTGTCACCTCCTGTTGATGCCACATCAACATTATGATGTCATCCTAACATGTGATGACATCAATGTTGACTTTGACTAGTTGACTTTTTTTCTTTTTGGGATTTCGTTCAGAACGTGATAAATTTCGCATACAATGTTCGTTTGAGGAAAACATTATATGGTCAGAATCAATGCGATTAGATAGACACAATGGCATTGGTTTTGTATGATTATGAGAACTTTGACTTTTAGGCCTTCCTGGACCCATTTTGGTTCCTGGATCCATTTTGGATCTGGGGGAGAGAGATAGATAAGGACAGATAGTGGAAGGGAGGGGGAGAGGGAGGAGGGAGAGAAATGTATGGAGGAAGAGGGAGAGAGTGGAAAAGGGGAGAGAGAGAGAGAGAGAGTGAGCAATATGGAAAGATAGAAAGGAGAGAGAAAGAGGGAGAGAGTGG
>ML790082.1:484456-527859 GCA_009831015.1 Picea engelmannii
ATTTTCTTTTGTCTCAAACCTTTTTTGGTTTAATTTTTGAACCATACTTTAAAGTTCCATTTTTTTAATTATACTATATCCCTCATAATATAAAGCTCACTTTATAAGCAGTGATTTGGGTATTAGGAGATTTTGCGCTAATGGCTAAGATGTAGAGTTAGAAGTTTGAAGTTGAAAAGTTCAACAGTAAAAGTAACTTTGAGCTTTGGAAGCTCAAGATGCGGGATTTACTGGTGCAACAAGGGTTGCAAAAAGCATTGGCAGACAAATCAAAGAAACCAACAATCATGACGAATGAGGAATGGGAAGATATGGATGCAAAAGATCTTAGTACCATTTGTTTATGTCTGGTGGAGGATGTTATGTTTAATATCGTAGGAGAGAACAAAACATCATGCTTATGGAGAAAGTTGGAAAGTTTATATATGATGAAATCCTTGATGAGTCAGATATACTTGAAGAGACAGTTGTATAGTTTGTGGATGAAAGAAGGTACAAAAGTTGTTGACCATTTAAATACCTTCAATACCCTTATAGTCAATTGACTAGTATGGAAGTTAAATTCGAAGATGAAGATAAGGCTATTACACTATTGTGTTCTTTGCCCGAGTCTTGGGATAATCTAGTCACCTCTATTAGCTTTAGCTCAACAGATGTTTTAGATTATGACTCTGTTGTGGGAGCTTTGTTGGTTGAGGATATGAGGAGAAAATCTAGTAAAGAAACCTCAACTTCAGAGGCATTGCTGATCAGAGGTCTAACTAAAGAGCAGAATGAGAGAATTTTTTCTCGATCTAAGTCAAGACACAAAAAGGGTAAATAAAAAGGCTGGTACTGTGGAAAAACATGACATCTCAAGAAAGATTGCTGGAAGAGAAAGGAATATGAGGAAAAATCTACAAAGGAAGAAAATTTGGTTGTAACAAATTCAGGTATGACTGAACAAGTTTTATCCGTTTCTAATAATTCACAATATCTAGAATAATGGCAGTTAGATTTAGGTGCCTCCCACCACATGTGCTCACATAGAAATTGATTCATTTCTTACCAATCTGCTAATGAGGGTGTAGTGTTTATGGGAAATGGTATTCCATGTAAAACTATTGGGGTTGGTAGTATTAGAATCAGGATGTTCAATGGTATTGTTAAGGAATTAACGGATGTTAGATATGTACCTGAGCTTAAATAAAATTTGATTTCATTAGAAGTGTTGGATTCTTGTGGATATTAGTATACGGGTCAAGGTGGAGCACTCACATTGTCGAAAGGTAGTATAGTAGTGATGAAGGCAACAAAGGTTGATAACCTTTATAAGATGGAAGGCAGAATTGAAGTAGCATCTGAAGTGACAGATGTATCTTCTTGTTTATGGCAGAAGCATCAAGGTCATAAGAGAAAGAAAGAATTGCAGGTATTGGTAAGTGGTAAATCATTTCCAGACTTAAAATCTTTGTTTTTGAATTCTTGCTTATTTTATATCTCTGCAAGTTATGATGGTGGTATAAAGGGATGTTGTGTGTGGGGTCCTACTTCTCACAAGGTCATCATTGACATAGATATAGTATGTATGGAACAACCAAAAGGGTTGATTCAATATTGCAACGGTAAATTTGTTTGCATGATAGATAATTCATTGTATGGCCTATTGGTACCTAGGCAATATACAAGAGGTTTGAATCCTTCATTGTGAGTCAGAATTTTTCAAAGCGTAGGAATGACTATACAGTTTATAGTACATTCATAGTCTTGATGTTATTTGTTGATGATATGCTCGATGCAAGCCAAAGCATGGATAAAATTAGTAAGTAAATGACTCAAGTGGACAGGACAATTCAGATGAGGGATCAAGGAGTAGCAAAACAAATTATGAGCATGGAAGTATATAGAGATGGTAATGGTAAATTGTGGTTGGAGTTCATTATGAACATTGTAAAACCAGTTTTTATCCCTCTTGCTTTCCATTATAAGTTTTATTCAAGCATAGGTCATGTCTATAAAGAATAAAAGGTTATTTCTCATGTAAGTTTAGTAGGAGGTCTATTGTATGTGATGAAATGGTTAAGACCAGATATTTCACATGCTAATGATGTTGTTAGATACATGACAGATTCAGGGGCTACAGTGAAATGGGTGCTTCAGCGTTTGAGAAGCACAAATGTCACCTATAATGGTTACACAGAGATGGTCTGTGATAATTGTAATCTATATTTTATAGGTGTTTTGGATAGGAGGAGATCTGTCACTCAATATGTTTCACAAAAAATGTGTGGAAGACATGTTGAAGGTGGAGTGACCCCTCAAGAAATCCAAACTCATGCAAGTCACACAGGCGAGATCATGAAACCAATTTTATTAGAGAGGCTCCAATGGTGCTTGGCTTCTCTTGGCTTGCAGAAAAGGTGATGAACAAAAGGAAGGAGCAAGGTATCAGGTTAATTGTTGTCAAGGTGGAGATTGTTGGGATTTGGTGACAACAAATTCCTCCAAGGATGGATTTGGATCCTATTATTATGCGTTGTTTGCAACTAAATAGACCAATTTAGAATATGGATAGGGATTGCATTTAATAATCATTTTCTTGTAAATGTATATAAATACATGTAATCCCGTAGAGGCAAAGTGAGAGACAGAGTGAGAACTTGCTAGTCTATTGTAATCTCCATGATTTGAATTATAAGACAACTGATGCCTATGCTTGGTGAACGTATCCCAACGTTTGGGTGAACCATGTGAAATCCATATGTTCCTTATCTGTGTGATTGTTAATTATCATATGTGAATTGTGTTTTCTGCATTTTCAATTCTAACAAAAGTGATCTTCCTCATAACCCATTCTTGTTTTCTCATCTTTCACCATTAAATCCATGTTTGCAAAATTTCATATTGATATAGAATATAACACATTGGAGGTTGATTTCCCATGTCAGATCCAAAATCAACAATTGTGGTTTCCTTCTATTTAGTGTCAAAATGGAGCAATGATGTATTACTTAGAATTATTGACTCCCACAACAAAACTATGTAGAAGGGTCTTATATTTAAATCAAGATTCTATTTTTTAGGAAATATTAACAAATAATATATAAATTTTTAAACATGCCCATAATAATAAATAATGAAACTATAATCCTATATATCAATCCTACAAAGTTGCAACAATATTTTCTCCAAGTGAACAAGACTATATTTAAACATTAAAGTTGATTTACCATTACAAATGACTCTAGATGGAGAAAATTTTGGGATGAGTCCATGGTTCATTATTGGAGCCTGCATGAAGTTGGATCAATTGGTGTAGGGTTGACTCCTATATCATGTTATAGCTTGTCAAAGTACAACCATATTTTAGTTTTCTATCTAAAAAACCAACCTCTACTAGTTGGGAGGGATTCCTCCTTATATTAGGTTTTTCCTTCACATTGTCAATGGTGTCCAAGTTCTCCATTTCAAGGGTGATTTTTTTCTTAGTGAGGGTTGAATGTTTACATCCCCCTCTCATAAAAACACAATATATAGATGTGGGACTCACCTTAGGGAAAATTGAACACATAGGAAAAATGTCCCATATGAAACTAGAGATTATCTCAAATATGTTTATTAAGGTTGTTAAGATTCATGAAGCCAACACAATTTTATTCCAATATTCAAAAGTACAAAAGCACAACATTAATAAAATTCCCATAAATTTGCCAAGTTTCCAGTTCTGCATTATGAAATGTAGAAAAAAAGAATCAAAGGCTATCATATAACTAGTCAATGGGAATTCTATTATGTATGCTATGCATTGTTTATGAAAACATGTCATTCAAGGTTCATATGTCGAAGATACAATAGTTAGAATCATATAAACAAAGGAGGGCATGCAGTTTTAGTGGTTTTTGGCCTTTTCTATGCAATTTTCCACTAGACTTTGCTCTCTTTGGTTTTCCATTCGAGAAACCATTTTAGAATGTTGTTGATAGGTCAAGGGGTTACAAACTACATAGTTATTTCATCCCCACGCATACCATGTAGGAAACAAAAAATTTATGAACATAGGTCATTTTCATGTGCTCATGAACTATGTTTTGGGTGCTTCAAACCTAGAACAAAAACATGATTTTTTAAGTATAGGAATGGATAAATTTTTAGGGGTTAAAACACATCAAAATGGTAACACCTCGCAGATGTAGTTATTGCAAGGGATCATTCCATCAATTTTCAACAACAAAATTCACCTACCATGGTCAAAAATCAAAAAAATCCTATGGAGAATATGTTGACATACATAAGGATAAGACATGGACAAAATTTCATCCGAGAGACCAACCACATCTCCTATATATGCAACCTTCTTCCTCTTCCCCACAGTTGCACAATGCATGAAATGACATAGTTTTAGGCTTCAGTAGCATGCTTCTTATGCCAAAAGGGTTCCACTAGGAGATTAACATTGTTCTAAAGGCATGATGCTAGGTTCCATTGTCAAATTCTGAATATTTATTCATCAATGTCCACTAGAGGAAGAAGAAAAAAAAAGTTTTACATAGTTGAATATGGACAACCCTACTCAATCTAAGCAAACCGACAACTACAAATGAAATTGGAATTCCCCAACCAAGGAAAATACTACGAACAATAGACGGGTTGTTCCCCTATGAACCAATGTTCTTTATGCATTAGCGGATTTTACATTTTGGTGGAGTGATGATTTTGGGAAATTCCACAAACCGTTCATCACCCTCCAATCTTTGACCTCATACTCTCATCCACCATAGGTGGGATTGGCTTTTCCATGCAAGTTTTGGTAGGCGACCTCCTCTTTCAAAAGGTAACATACATTTAAAGAGGATCCTACATGGTAGGTGGTATGGTGGGCCACCATGAATCATGAATTGAAGGTTTTAAAACATTCCTAAGCTTTAATATAGATCCCCCTCTCAAAAAACATCTACGAATAACGAATACAGGGTGGTGGCCCATCCTTAGAGGAATATTAAAAGTATTTTTATATTATGTTACCTATTCTCCAAAATTCTCAATGTCAATACTATTTTGCATCATCATAAAGAAACCTTATATTATAAAGTTCAAAATGGGGTTCAAGCAATGAAATAAACGGGGATTATATTAAAAAGTGAAAGTGGGTATTATAAGGAAAATGGGTGTCATGAGTTTTAATCCTACCCACTCCAAGAGTTACATCTACCTTATGAAAATTAAAGAGGATCAAATGACCACAAACTTAGTCCATTATTTCACCAATCTACCCGTTTTTTCACTTAGGAGATTGTATTTGGTATAGAAAATGTCAAAGTTTGGAGTTATTTTGTGTAGCCAATGAATCAAAGCTTCCAATGGATGGTTAAGAATGTTGTTATATTTAAAAAAAAAAAAAAAATTGTAGTTGTGACAAATTATTCCCAAGTTTAGTCACAAATTTGGGGAAGGGATAAAAAGTCTCTATTTTAACAAAATGCGATAAAAGTGTGAGAAAAACATTATCATTGGAGGACAAATAATAAACTCTAACTTAATTATCATGATCATATTTATTCTCCAACAATTTATAAGAGATAATATTTTTCTCATTTTAATGGATTAGAATTTAGAATCAGTAGCTAAAGAGAGTGAAATAGAGGCAAAAATCAATTAGAAATTGAGGATATGACTGTAGCATCACTATTTTGTAACAACAAGTAACATTCTTCTTCTTTTTCTTCTCTTCTCTTTCATCCTCATTCTCCTTGTAAGCATTTTCCTACTAATATAATTTGTAAAGGGATGCAATGAGGCCCAAGATATTCATTAAATAATCCCCAACCACTAGTCCACTTTTGTAATCAAGACCAAGTTTGTTGTCACTGATGAATAATAAATTCAAGAAAGATACTATAATTTTCCCTTTCATTTTCCATCTCACGTGGTGTTGAATAAAACAATGGATGTATTATTTCCTTTCCCATTTGGTGTTATGTCTAGTGAATATGCATTAACAAGTAGTTTCAACCTCCTCCTCAGCATATATATGTTCTTTTTCTTTGAGTTATTTTTCAAGAAGAACTAGATCATGGTTCCCATGTGGTTCGAAATATCATTCCTATGGTTGAATCCTACTAATTTCCCTTATTGTTTGTCTCCTTGGTATTCCCCAAAAAAACAATAACTCAACACTCTTTTTATTTGTATTTGTAATAAAGATAGTAGTGATTAACTCCATGCACCACCCATCCATGTTATAAATCAAATATGAGCTTCATATAGAAATAAGTCATTCTTGGGTGATAGATGAGAACAACCATAACTCAACACTCTTTTTATTTTAATTTGCAAGATACAGATAGTAGTGATTAACTCCATGCACCACCAATCCATGTTATAAATCCAATATGAGCTTCATATAGAAATAAGTCATTCTTGGGTGATATATGAGAACTCCTGCCTTAGTAATTATTGAGGAAACCTTCCCTCTAGCACGAGGACTAGCTCGAAGGCCTAGAGTTGTACAAGAAGGTGCATGTTGCATTATATTCCCTAGAATTTGACCTCTTTGTCAAGAGGAGAGAACTTTTTGGAGAAAAGGGTCTATGGTAGGATGATAAAGAAGATTATTAGAATGAGGAAGTGGAGGAATACAAATAATTATAGTGAGAAAAGGGAATATAATATGGATCTAATGAATTCAAAGATATTAAATCTCATTACCAGAATTAGGTGATGGATCACTCGCAACAACACTAGGATGGACATGATGAAAATCATGATTAAATTAGCTAGTTTAATTATTGTTTATTTCACATAAAATGTGTGTATTTTGAATGGTTATAAGGACAATTTGTTAGCATCTATACCTATAAACATTGTGAATAAATGCAAGGTAAGTTGTTAGAGAATATAAAAAAAAAAAAATTGAATCACTGAATTTATGCTTGAATTTCCATTTTATGCTTATATAATGTTGATTTTATAATCCTTCTCACAAATACAGATACTCTATTTTGAATTATATAAATACAAAGTAACTATTTCTATAAGAGAAATAGGGATTAAATTACAACCCTTCTAGACTTAATTTAGTATGTTACCAAGAATGAAATTATGCATCTAATTGTGGTCATTCATATGAATTCACTTACAAACTTCCATGTAAATTACAAATGATTTTGATAAAGATGTTACTAAGGATGTAAATATGGTTACAATACCTACCTAGTATAATTGTGAAAAAAAAATTGTCATATTTTTAGATGTTACTAGTGTTGCAATCAAGATGATATGGACATTACTAACATCACTAATGTGGGGATATATATGTCACAAAAGTTTTCATTGTTGATGGATATCATTTAGCGATATAAGTTACCACCCAAATTTTGAGTCTCATTCATGATTTAGTGTAAACAAATAAGAAATTTAAGAATAAATTATTATGGTTCAAATTTGGTTGGTTAATTTTATAAAATATTCACATTCAAAATAAACCACTCAGATTAATCCATGATTTAGTGTAAACAAATAAGGAATTTAAGAATGAACTATTATGATTCAAATTTGGCTGGTTAATTTTATAAAATATTCATATTCAAAATAAACCACTCAGATTATAGGTGACTTGAAATACACAATAATGTTTTCTATATAATTGAGTATATGATTTCCATTGTTGACTATTTTGTATAAATTTGGTGGTTCACTATGGTCGATATATTTGACTGTGGTTTTTATGGTTTACAACATTATGGTAGATTACATAGTTTTGGTTGAGTATGGCTTGTATTGTTTTTATGATTATATATGGCTTATATGTCTAACTATTTATATGGTTGACTATGGTCTATATAGATGACTATATCAGATTTAGAATTTACCATAGTGTATATGGAAGATAATTTGGATCGTAAATTCAACTACATTACCTACTTCTCCCTTGTTATAGGATATTTTTTTTATTGAATTTTAATTAATTTCAATGACACTTAATGATAGAACAGATTCAATGGTGCTTGAGAATTTTTTTTAAAGGTAAGACATGTGTTGAACCTTAATATGATCGAAGTTAGAGTAGAGATGTGCTAAATGGTTTATGTGAAAAATCATTAAGTTTACCTCTTCATAATTAGCGTCTAGGGGGGAATTTTGTAGGTCAAGACTATGCATATGGGAAACAAATATAGGACAAATTATTCATCTTGAAGATCTATATAGAAATGGAGTCACCCCAAGGACTCGCCACTTCAATCCAAAACCCTTGCACATACAATAGTCCCACCAAACAAGGGAAGAGGGGAAATCTTCTCCACTTGAGCATAATTCTTTCACATGTGTTAGATGTTCTTTCTTGGTGATAAGTCACACAATTACCATATTTTGACATCCTTTTTTCCTTATTTTTAATCCCTTTTCGCTTACCCATAATCTTGTATTAGTCCATTTTAATGCTCATATGTGGGATTTATGCTCAAGGTGTCTTCCATTTGCATTTCTTTAGTATTTCAATTGAATTCTTGACTAAACATTAGAAAATGAACAAATTTGCATTTATCTTAAAAAAATGGACTAGTTTGCTAATTCTTGCAGGTTGAGTTGAAATGGGTAGCAGATCCATAACAAAATATCAAAAAAAAATGGTTCTTTGAAAGTTTTGGTATGACACATCATTAGATTGAAATAGACACCCCCAAAAAAACTCTCAACAAACCAAATTGTATTTTGAGACATATCATCACTTTACCATATCTATAGTAATATGTTCTTGTTCCAAATCCATATGGTCAATATTTCAAATTTCTGAAATATATTTAAACAATGATTCCATTTCTTTAATAACATCATCAACCATATTGGAACTATGCATGATTTCAATTATGAGTTAATAAGTAAGGATCATAGAACCATTTATGAGTTGGTTTTGAGTTGCTAACTATTAGTAAATTGTTGTAATTACTTGAGAATCTTGTGGATCTACATTTAATAATTATTATTTTGGTTTCAATCAAATTTGTATATAAAAGATATTTCCATTTCCATTCTAAAGGAATATTGAATAGGATAAAGCTAGAGGAGAATTGAAGAACACGTTTGCATTTATATTTGAAAAATGGATTAGTTTACTAATTGTTACAGGTTCAATTGAAACTAGTATCAGATACATAATAGAAGATCTACAAAATGGTTCTTCGAGAACTTTTGGTATGACGCATCATTAGATCGAAATAGACACCTGCACGAAAACTCTCAACAACCCAGATTGCATTTTGATTCATATTAGCAATTTATCGTATCTATAATAATAAGCTCTTGATCCAAATTTATATGATCAATATTTCAAATTTATGAGATATATTTCAGAAATAAGTGATGCCATTGATATACGACCATCATCAACCATAATTGAAATCACGAATTAATAAGAAAGGACCGTGGAACCATTTATGAGTTGGTTTTGAGTTGCTAACTATTAGTAAATTGTTGTAATTACTTGAGAATCTTGTGGATCTGCATTTAATAATTGTTATTTTGGTTTCAAGCAAGTTTGTATATAAAAAAATAAATCATATCCATTTTAAAGGAGGATTTAACATGAGAAATCTAGAATGAAGGAGATCTAATGTATTTGAGGATTTCCATATCCATTTTAAAGGAAAATTTCATACAAGAAATCTAGATTAAAAGAGATCAAATATATTTGAGACATTTTTGATAGTAATAAAATTCTTTCTCATTTCTATTTAGATCATTTTTTATTTTTAATTTAATATAATTTAGTTAAATTAATTTTTATTAATTTCTATTTAAATTATTCTTTATTTTTAATTTAATGTAATTTAACTCAATTACTTTTTATTAATGTAATTAATAAGTTAAAAGGGCATGAAAATATCCTACATATGCATCACTAAAAGACCCCTCATATAAGGAGAGATCCATAACCCATTAGAGTAGAAGTAGAGTGTTGTATTTTAATTTTTTCATTTATGTTTTTTTCTTTAGTTAAGTGTTATTTACCTTCAAACAATGTGTAGTGTGTAGATTTCATATTTTATTTTATTTACAAATTAATCATTCATTTATTAAGTTATATATTGAAATCTACCAAAATGAAGTAATATTCATTAAAGATAATAATATATCTTATAAAGGATTTATTTAATAAATAATTGTTCATTAAAGCTAAGATATATTTTATAAAGGATTTATTTAATAAATAATTGGGTGGAGTTATAAAGGATAATCTTTTATAAATAAATGAGGTGGACACTTTTATTTAAAAAAGAAATTGTCTTAAGACATATGTATGATTTGCCCTTATTTTTTTTTTTTTTCTTAAATATCGTTTTTTAGGGATCCATTTTGAAATATAAAATTTTACTTGCTTATTATAAAAAGATTGGTTTTATAAGATGTAGTTTGGGTGGTTTGTGTTAATGGAAAAAGTATAGATTTCAATGTTTGAGGTGGAGAAATTCAATGGAAAAAACAACTTCGAGCTATGGAAGCTAGAGATGCGGGATCTTCTTATACAACAAGGATTGCAAAAGACATTTGCAGGAAGTTCAAAGAAACTCACAGATATGTTGAACAAGGACTGGGAAAATCTAGATGCAAGAGCTCTCAGTACCATTTGTTTGTGTCTCGAAGATGAAATTCTATTTAATATCGCTAGAGATGTAACAACAAAAGGATTATGGAGCAATATGGAAAGTCTTTATATGACAAAATCCTTAACGAATAAAATCTACCTAAAGAGGTAGATATACAGTTTGTGAATGAAAGAAGGTACAAAAATTGTTGGCCAATACTCTTACATGTGAGTTGACTAGTATGGATGTAAAATTTGAAGATGAAGGCAAGGCAGTTAGACTATTGTGTTCATTTCCCGAGTCTTGGGATCATTTAGTCACCTATTAGATTTAGCTCGATAGATGTCCATGATTATGATACTGTTGTGGGAGATTTTTTGGCTGAGGAGATGAGGAGAAAATCCAGTCAAGAAACTTCAATATCAGAAGCAACAGTGGCTAGAGGGCGATGCAAAGAAAGAGGGAAGAATCAGAGAGTTACATCAATATCTAAGTCAAAAGGAAAGAAGGGTAAGCTAAAATGTTGGTTCTGTGGAAAATCTGGGCATCTCAATAAGGATTGTTGGAAAATACAAAAAACATCCAAAGATGACTCCACAAAGGAAGCAAATTTAGTTGCAACAAGTTTAGGTTCAGGGATGGTTGATGAGGTATTATCTACTTGTAATGTTTCACACATATTCGAGATTGATTAATAGAATCTAGTGCTTCTCATCATATGTGTCTCCATAGGAATTGGTTCTCGACTTACCAATCTAGTATAGATAATGTTGTTGTTTTATGGGAAATTATATTTCTTGTAAAATTATTTTGATTGGTAATTTCAAGGTTTAAATGTATGATGGTACTATAAGAAAGTTAACATATGCACGATGCACGTACCCAAGCTTAGAAAAAAATTAGTATCTTTGGGAGCTCTGGATTCTAGTGGATATAAATGTACATTTCAAGGTAGAGTACTGAAGGTGTTCAAAGGAATATTAGTAGTTATGAAGGCTAAAAGGAATAGAAATCTTTATAAGCTTGAAGGAAGTACTAAAATAGATCAAGCAACAATGGTATCTGAAGGTGAAAGTAATTCTAATCATTTATGGCATCATCATTTGGGTTATATGAGTGAGTAAGGGCTTAAGGTAATGGTAGATCGTAAGTTACTTCTAGGCTTAAAATATCTGAATTTGAATTTATGCAAGCATTGTGTTTTTCGAAAACAATGTAGACAGAAGTTTAAAACAAGAAGACATATTGGTAAGGGTATCCTTGATTACATTCATTTAGATGTTTGGGGACCATCCCTTATAGTTTATTTTGGAGAATCGTCATATTTTGCAACATGTATAGATGATTACTCTAGAAAGTTGTGGATCTATTTACTTAAAATAAAAGTTGATGTATTTAATTCTTTTAAACAATTTAGAGCTTTGGTTGAAAAAATCACTGACAGGTCAATCAAGTCTCTAAGAACAGATAATGGAGGTGAGTTCACATCTTTGGAATTTGAAAACTATTGCAAGGAAGATGGGATCAAAATAAATAAAACCACAATCTATACTCCTCAACAAAATGGTGTTGTTGAACACATGAATGAGACTCTTCTAGAGAGAGCAAGGAGCATGCTCAGTAATGCCAAGTTGCAGCAATAATTGTGGGAAGAAGTAGTTCTTATAGCATGCTATATGATAAACTGGTAACCATCAACTGCAATAAACTGTAAGATTCCAAAAGAGGTATGGACAGGTCATTCGTGTGATTATTCAAATTTGAGAATATTTGGTTGTAATGCTTATGCTCTTATTTCTTAAGATCAATGTTCTAAGTTAGATCCTAGATAAAAGAAATATGTCTTTGCTAGTTATGGTGATCGAGTTAAGGGATCTAGATTGTGGGATCCTACTTCCGACAAACACATCATAAGCATAGATGTAGTATTTGGTGAGTTCACATCTTTGGAATTTGAAAACTATTGCAAGGAAGCTGGGATCAAAAGAAATAAAACCACAAAAAAATGGTGTTGTTGAACGCATGAATGAGACTCTTCTAGAGAGAGAAAGGAGCATGCTCAATAATGCCAAGTTGCAGCAATAATTGTGGGCATAAGTAGTTCTTATAGCATGCTATATGGTAAATTGGTCACCATCAACTGCAATAAATTGTAAGATTCCAAAAGAGGTATGGACAGGTTATTCATGTGATTATTCAAATCTAACAATATTTGGTTGTAATGTTTATGCTCTTATTTCTTAAGATCAATGTTCTAAGTTAGATCATAGATCAAAGAAATATGTCTTTTCTAGTTATGGTGATGGAGTTAAGGGATATATATCGTGGAATCCTACTTCCCACAAACACATCATAAGCATAGATGTAGTATTTGATGAATCCTCACTCATAAAATCAGATATGGTAGATATTAAATGAGAAAAGAACAGGTACCACAATCTCAACAAATTCAGTTCGAGACTCAACAATCTTTAGTAAAGAACCTGAGCATGAATAAGTTCCAGAGGAAGAAGATGAGGATGCAAACAATATTCAGGAAAATGTGAATATGCCTCAACCATCTCCAAGGAGATCTACACGGGTTATGAATCCTCCTACATGGTATGATGATTATGTTTCATCTGTGGCTTTGATTTCTAATGATGGGGAACTTATTTTTTATCAGGAAGGAAGCGATGGATGGCACTAAAAGTTCTACGTGGGAAGAAGCCATGAAAGAAGAACCGGATGCCTTAAACAGGAATAAAACATAGGACCTGGTAGAACCTCCAAAGGACATGAAGGTTGTTGGTTGCAAGTGGGTCTACAAACTGAAAATGGGTGTTGATGATAATGTTGAGAGGTACAAAGCTAAACTGGTAACAAAAGAGTATTCTCAAAAGGAAAGTATTGATTTCCATGAAATTTTTTCACCAATTGTTAAGCTTGTTTCAATTTGTGTTGTGTTAGCACTAGCTGCTTTACTTGATCTTGAGTTAGAGAAGCTAGATGTCAAAACAACATTTTTGCATGGAGATTTGGATGAGGAAATACATATGGAACAACCAAAAGTATTTGTTCAGGATTGCAATAAAAGGTTTTCTTGCAAACTCAAGAAGTCATTGTATGACCTGAAATAGTCTCTCGGGAAGTGGTACAAGAAGTTTGATTCCTTCATGGTGCGCCAAAATTTACAAGAAGTGAATATGATCATTGTGTTTACTTTAAAAAGTTGGAAAATGACATATTCATTATTTTGGTATTATATGTTGACGATATGCTTGTAGCAAGCAAAGACATGGTTGAAATCAACAGGTTAAAGGCTCAGTTGGGTAGGACTTTTGATATGAAGGATATAGGAGCAACAAAACAAATCTTGGGCATGGAGATAAACGAAGAGAAAAAAATGGCAAGTCTTGGTTATCACAACATAAGTCTGTGGAGAAAATACTTATGAGATTCGGTTTGAATAATGTGAAACCTACAAAAATCCCTTTGGCTTTCCATTTCAATATTTCTTCAAGTTGATGTCCTAGTAATGATGAAGAATATGAATATATCTCTCGTGTATTGTATGCTAATGTAGTAGGAAGTTTGATGTATGTGATGGTAAGTACTAGCACACATATTTCACATGTTGTTGTTGTTTTCAGTAAATACATGGAAAATCCAGGTAAAGAGCATTGGGCAACTAGGTGCTTCGGTATCTTAGAGACACAAGTAATTATTGTATCACCTATAATGGTTGCAGTGATTTAGTCTGTGGTTATGTTGATTCATATTTTGCACGTGACTTGGACAAAAGAAGATCCACTTCAGGATGTGTCCTTACTCTTGCAGGAGGTCCTATTAATCGGATGCCAAAGCTTCAAAACATTGTTTCTTTATCCACTATGGAGGAATAATATATAGTTGATTCACATGCTTGCAAGGAGGCAATTTGGTTAAAAGGTTTGTTGGATGAGTTTGGAAGAATACACAACAAGGTGAGACTATTCTATGATAGTCAAAGTGCTATTCATATCATATTAAAACAAAACATATTCATATTAAATACCATTTTGTAAGACAAGTTATTGATAAAGGTGGAGTGGCTCTGGAAAGGTCCATACACAAGAGAATTGTGGAGACATGTCCACAAAACCAATATTGTTAGAGAAACTAGAGAAACTACGATGGTGTCTAGCTTCTCTTGGTTTGCATGAAAGGTGATGAGTAAATTTGGACATGATATTCAAGTAAATTGTTGTCAAGGTGGAGATTGTTGAAATAGTGCCAACCAATTTCCCACGAATTTAGATATGAACATATTTTGTATTATCATGAACATATTTCGTATTTTGGAAGATGTTGTAAAGAAAACTTATTATCATTACTCGTGGATGTTTTGCTTTAGAAAGCACTTAAATTGTTGTGTTCTTTTGCTTCAGAAAGCACTTAAATTGTTGTGCTCTTTGTGTGTAATTGCTGTTATATATTTTATTTGCCATTAAAAGTGTTGTGTTTATACTTCTACTACTGCCCAACAATTTAGTTGGGATGTACTTAAATGATCTCTCTTAAAAATATGCGTGTGAAATAACAACTAATTCAATGTATTTCATGCTTTACCAAAAGTTTAGCCAGCGTATATACCAATTATTAAATTGGAATTTATTATCATCAACAAAGAGTATGTATATACAATTTCTATGTGACGTACAGGCGTATTCCACTGTATATACACATAGCTATGAACTGAATGTCCAAAGAACCTTGGTGATTAACTAAATGTGAAGCCGTGACCTTGATCTATGAGTGATGTACAAGCCAACAGATAAAATCAGCACTGTCGATGCTATCAACACCCCACGCTTAGAAAACGTTGAACTGCATGAAGCAGCGAACTGGTCAGTTTGCCAAGCTGACCAGCTTCCATAATCCTTTTTTCTTTCACGATCTTCATATTCTTTTATGTTTCTACATTCAGATTGGTGCGCAGAGCCGGTCTCTTCAGATACTGCCTGCGCTTGAGTTGATATTGGTGGCTCCCCAACAAATTCTTGGTCATGCTTAGGCGCTTTTGTTTTTCTCTCTTCCGCCAATTCTGTTGATTCTTGCGCAGGTATACTGGGTTTTTCTTTGTCATCGTCGTGTCGAATCGCCTCTGGATGCCTTGCTCTTTGATCGTTTTTTGCAACACCAGATCGTTTCTGCATCGAATCTTGTTGTCCTACAGGACTCGACCTCTCGTCCTTTGACTGTGCCGATTGAACTGGTTTTCCACTGGCAGGAATTGCCTCTTGATTCTCTTGGTTGGAGATGTGAAGCAAAGGCAAGGACACACGCACCGTTTGATCCCTAAACCTGGCAGTGATTTGCTCATCGAAATTCAATTTCTGCGGGAGGTCGATAACCTTTCTGAATCTTTGCTTTTTCTCCAATTTCCCTCCGACCTTCGTCATTTCCTCCATTTCCTTCGCATCACGTTCTCCGCTGATGATGAGATTTCTCCGGTTCTCAATCTGCACTTTCAGATTTTCTTTTCTAAAACCTGCACAGATAAATAATTGTTTCAATTATCTCAAAAAGTACTCTACAAACACACAGATTTCATAAAAAGGGAAGAAAGGTATAATTATACATATATTCATGGAGATCACCTACCTGGGACATCAACGATGACGATGAGAGCTTCAGGAGTCTCCTCCGTCCGTGTTGCAGGCTGGAACTCAGACTCCATCCCCTACCGTAATCTCCTCTCCTAACAAAATAGCTAATCGATAAATATAAATGCTGCAAATATTGGGCTAAGATTTTGCCCCTTCTTTTAATCACTAAGCAACTAATGTCCTCCTCCACAGAACCAAAGCAGATATAGATGGCTCTGTTACGGGTCAGCGTATGTATATTTATATGCATTTACAAAATTGGAAGGAGCCGGGTGATTTGGATTGATGGTCGATGGGTTTGTTCTTACTGTCGGCAAGAGTTCAGCGGAAGTGTGTACAGAAAGGTGAGGTATCTTGATTAATGGGACAAGGGATAGAATAGTGTGCCGAGAAGCATCGAAGGAGTGGACGCTTCGTTCGGTCGAGGAAGGGATTGGTATATATATTTTCTTGTGAGACATTGAAGAGCCCCTTCAGAATATGCCGATAAGTCTAATCTTAATGTTATTTATAATTGTTAATTTTATATGTTTAATTTTAAAATTAAATTAAAATTATTATATAATTTTAATATATATTGAAATAAATTAATATCATTCATATTTAATTACAACAAATATCACTATTTTTAAAATTAAAAAATTTAAATATATATTCAAAAATAATTATCAAATCCATAATGATACCACAGTTCTAAATGCATCTAACAACACATATTAAAACATGAATGCAACAAAAAGACAAGGTGGAAAAGAAAGAGCACTCTGCAAACTAGGGCTTAGAATTGTTCGGTACTGATCTGCGGCACCATAACTGTGGCCCCGCGGGGGCTCATGATCCGCAAGGAGGGGGAGCCGCAAGGCGTCTCCTATAGCCATGTCACGGCGAATGACGACTCCACTAAAGGGTTGAAGCGGCCGACTTTTGAGACACCACCAAGTCTGCGCGCAGAGCTTCTGGAGGACGGGACCTTCAAAGACAGAGAGATGGAAATAGACCCTGAGAAGGAGAAAACCCCTAGTCGAGCCTCGACTCCATGGCTGTCGGGTAAATGTATTCTGCAGGCGTCGCAAGCCCCGAGATATGTTATTAGCTCGCCGAGGATAGAGGTGCAGAAGCAGTATATGAGGGACCACGCCGTGGTGGGTAAATTTCTTGGGCTTAGGCCCTTGGAAAGAGATCTGGTCAAATGGGTTCAATATTGGTGGAAGCCGAGAGGGCACTATGATTTACAACTCGGATCTAAGGGTTTTTTCATGATTATCCTCCACAACCTGGAGGATCGCAATCGCATCTTTGATGGAGGGCCCTATTTCTACAACTCGACAGAACTCTTCATAAGATTTTGGACTGAGAAGTTCATCCCTGAGAAGGAGGACTTTTCCCATGCACCGGTTTGGATTAGGTTATACTCCTTACCCCACAAGTTCTGGTTAGAGGAGGTCCTGGCCGGAATTGGAAATACTATTGGCATTTATGTCAAATCTTCAGAAGCTACCAAGCAACGACGCTTCACCTCTTATGCATGAATATGCGTATATCTGAACATAGCCAAGCCGCTCCCAGGATCCATCACGCTGGAATATCACGACGAGGATTGGTCTCAAACCATCGACTATGATCATATTCCATTCTGCTGTAAGAAATGCCATGAGCATGGCCATCTCTTCAGAGACTGCCCACTCAATGCAACGCCAAAAGAAGGGAACCCAGAAAGCGGCAAGGACAAGGACAGTTTCATGCAACCAGCGGGGAAAAGACGTCAAGGCGGACGGAAGCAGCCGGCTCAGATAAGTAAGGATCCTTCAACCAGTAATAAGTTTGATGTCTTGCAAAACCAACCGGAAAACCCCATCAGTCCTGAAAACCCCATAACGCCTCCTCCAAGCAATGCTACTCAACCTATCAACCAAGGAACGGATCAGCCAACTGAGGGCAAGGAGTCTGACCCCTCCCTCCCCATTCCCGCCCTTAACCAGCAAGAGATAGACGATGGGGAGGCGGAAATGGAGCTAGAAGAGCAAGACCTAGCTGGGGTGGATTTGGAGCACCTGGAGCACGCCTACAGGCAGCAAAAACTTTACACTATACCCAGAGATCAAATGCGGAAGTTTCACAAAGTGTTCCTCAATTCCTCAACTGGATCCCCAGCTCGAGCCAACAAAATTCTAGGGATCCAGGGCGGTCAATCAAAAAACCCAGCCAAGACCCAGAAAGATGAAAAGAAAAGGGGCAGAAAATCAACCAACAAGCTCATACAAGAAATAGGGAACTTTATGGTGAACTCAGGACAAATCAACCTGATTTCGGATAGCTTTCCTCCTCTCCCCAACCCTCAGTCATCATGAAGATCATCACATGGAATATTAGAGGCCTCAACGGATGCAGAAAGAAAAAACTGCTGCGTGAACTGATATTAGCAGAAAAGCTAGAAATCTTACTTCTACAGGAAACCAAATGTACCTCAGAAGACATTGACAAGTTATTACCTTACTGCTGGAAATTGGGGAAGGTAGTCTCAATAGATGCTATAGGAACAGTGGGTGGCCTAGCCGTCCTGTGGAACACCAATGCTATCATTTTTGACAATTTCATCACTATGAAATGGTCTATCATTGTTGATTACTAGCTTATCGGCTCAAATAGGCCTGGACACTTAACCAATGTATACGGCCCGGCCAACCCCCGAAACAAGCAGGCCTTCCTCAGGAGCCTGCGATATGTTGACAGCCTAGCACAATACAGAAATCGGATCGTCGGTGGCGACTTCAACATTATTCGCAATCTGGAGGAAAAAAGAGGCGGCTCTAGGCCCCTCGATCGGGACTCTGGGGACTTCAATACTCTCATAGACGAGCTTAAACTTGTTGATCTGGGCATGGACAATGGCTTGTACACCTGGACAAACAGAAGAATGGGCATCCATCAAATTGCCTGCAAACTGGACAGATTCCTGACATCCAAATCTCTCATGCTGGAAGGCACCACAATAGAATTAGCTATCCTAAATGTCTCTGGGTCATATCACTGGCCCTTGCAATTACAGATGGACATCCCGGCCACCCCCGGTAAGAAACCTTTTAGGTTTGATAAATTCTGGCTAGACCACCTAGAGTTCCAGGAAAATATCCAGGCCTGGTGGAGGGAGGATGAGGTTCCTCGCAGATCCAAAATGTATCGATTACAACAAAAGCTAAAAAACCTTAAGAAGACGCTCAAAACTTGGAATCAGAGCACCTTCGGCAATATCTTTGATGCACAAAAACAGCTGATCGCACAATTGGAAGGGCTTTAGCAGCAGATCAGACTTCATGGGATGACAACAGAACTTAGAGCCCAGGAAACAACATTAAATCAATAGCTCGAGGTCTGGAAAAAGCAAGAGGAGATATTATGGAAACAGAAATCGTGAGTGCAATGGCTCCGGGAAGGGGAGCGAAATACTAAATTCTTTCACAGAACTGTCATCCAAAGGCGGTACACCAATAAAATCACTCATCTCCTTTCCAACGAGGGGGACACTTTACATTCCCATGAGGACATGGAAAATACCTTGACAGGTTATTTTCAAAACCTCCTCACAGAACCCAGGATAGATAGACATGAGGCCATCAACAAGGTCACGCAGCATGTACCATCCCTCGTCACCCCAGAGCAAAATGTCGCCCTCTTATGCCCAATAACAATAGAGGAAGTGGACCAAGCTCTTCAGGAGACCCCCAAGGGCAAGGCTCTAGGCCCCGACGGGTTCACAAGCGACTTTTTCCATCACTGCTGGCCACTGATTAGAATAGAAGTATGGGAAATCTTAGAGGATTCCCGAGCCACTGGCCAAATTCTCCAGGCTCTCAATGCCACTTTCATAACCTTAATTCCCAAAGAGGAGAACGCACATCATCCCAAGCAGTTCAGACCGATAGCTCTGTGCAATGTCATTTACAAGCTTCTTACCAAGGTCATAGCTAGGAGACTCAAACCTATCTTACCTACTATAATTTCCCCGTAGCAATCAGGCTACGTGGAGGGGAGACAAATCCTAGACAACGTCATTCTTTCCCATGAGGTGATCCACTCCCTGCAAAAGACCAAGACCCCAGGTATGCTCCTCAAATTAGACCTCTCTAAAGCTTTTGACAAAATCAGTTGGGTGTATATGCAAGCAATGCTCCTATCTTTTGGCTTCGATCAGAGTTGGGTAACATGGATAGTAAATCTAACCTCTTCAGCTTTCTTTTCTATTCTTATCAATGGTGTCCCGTCGAAGCCTTTCTCCCCCTCAAGAGGGATCAGGCAAGGAAATCCCCTCTCCCCGTTCCTGTTCATTATCCTAGCCGAAGGCCTCAGCAGGTCCATTCACGCAGCCATTGACTCCAAACTCCTGACAGGTCTTTCCTTGCATGGTATCTCCCCGCCTATCTGGCATAGCCAATTCGTTGATGACACCCTATTGATGGGCAGTCCCACAGTCCGGGAAGCCAGCTCCCTCTTGGATATTCTGCAAACCTTCGCTGATGCCTCGGGCCTGGACTGCAACAAGGATAAGTCCCAAATCTTCTTTTTCAACACCCCTCCTCCGGTCCAACGTCACATATGTGGCCTGCTTGGTTTCAACAGAAGCTCCCTTCCGTCCAAATACCTAGGCATCCCCTTAATTGACAATGCCCACTGGAACTCCTCCAGGGAATACCTTCTTTCTTCCTTCTCCAAAAATCTCTCCTCCTGGACCTACAGAGCTCTTAATCTCCCCAGCCACCTCATCCTTCTCCAAGCCATTCTCCAAGCCCTCCCGATTTACACCTTTTCTGCGCTAGCTGCCCCGAAGGTCATCCTCACAACTATTAAAAGCATTCAGAGAAAATTCATTTGGCATGGCCTCAACACAGGAAAGAAAATAGCGCTGGTTAGTTGGGACAAAATCTGTCAGCCCAAAGAGCAATGAGGCTTGGGCTTGAAAGATCCCTTCATCATGAACAAGGTGCTAAGCGCCAAAATCTGGTGGCGTTGGTTAAAAAGCCCCGGGGACATTTGGGCCCGACTTTGGAGGAAGAAATATGCTCCGAGCATGGCAGAGAAGAATCTAGTCCGCTGGAATGAGGATATCCTGGGCTCTTTAATTTGGATGGCAGCTAAACAGAACCGACAACTGGTAACTGACAACCCCTTCTGGGAAATCAGAAATGGAAAAACGACCCTATTTTGGCAGGACTCCTAGCAACAATGGTCGATTCTGAGCAAGGAGGACTGGGCCCCTACCATCTACAACTTAGCCACTCAAGCAGGCCTAACAAAAGTCGCTGACTACTAGAGGGATACCCCCCTAGGGAACACGTGGCGTTAATGGTCTCTGGATAGGGACAACATTGATTTGGAGGTAGGCGTGGACTTAACTCAGTGGCAAGAAGAGATGGCGAAGCGGAAAATTCCAAGCATAGCAGGGGAGGATATCTTAAGATGGGGATACAAACCACAAGGAACCTTCAACACAAAGGAGGCGTACCAGCTCAAGGCTCCTTTAGACCCTCTCCCTAACACGAAACAGTGGCACAAGCTATGGAATCTCAAGCATTGGCCAAAAATCACCCTCTTCCTCTGGCTCATGAATCACTCTAGCATCCTAACCTAGGATAATCTAGTGAGAAGGGGCTTCGCGAGCCCCTCTGTTTGCCTACTCTGTGGGGAGGTAGAGGAAACTATGAATCACCTACTCAACTCTTTCCCTTACACAACTCAAATTTGGGATCAAGCAGCGCTCATCATGCACACCTCGGACCGCTGTCGGGATAGCATACTGACTACAATCACAGAGTGGAGGGATCAAGCTTTCCAATCCCCCCTCCTCAACCGGGTATGGAAACTACTACCGGGCTTTATCCTTTGGAAAACTTGGAAAGAAAGGAACTGAACGCTCTTCAAAGGTCGGTCCCTACGTTGGAAACATTGCTGGCATCAGTGCTGTCAGAACATCCAGGAGACTCTACATCTTCAAGTGTGGTCTGGAGAGGACGCTAATAACAACCAAGCTGAACTTCACATCCTTTGGTACTGGGATCCTTCCTCCACCTCCACAGCTCCTCCCCATTCTCCCCAGTCCTGTCTCCCCGACAGCCCCTCCTTCTGGTCTCCTCCCCCAGAAGGTTTCCTCAAGCTCAACTTTGATGGGGCCTCTAATGGTAATCCGGGCCCTGTAGGGTATGGAATTGTTTTTAGCAATCATCAGGGGAACGTCCTTCTCATCAGTGCGGGCCCCATAGGACACTCCACAAACAATGCAGCAGAATTGTGGGGTCTAACCAAGGGATTGCAACTAGCTATTGAAAATAACTTCACCAAGCTAATTGTGGAGGGAGATTCTCAAATCATCATCAACTTGCTGCGGAGAATTTTGAATGGATCCAACCCAGAGCGCATTTCACCCAGTTGGAGACTCTTGCATGGGATGCAGATCATCTCGGACTCTCTACGACCAAATTTGACCCTCATCCTAGCTCACGTCAGATGGAAGGTGAATCAAGTTGTGGATGACCTGGCCAATATGGGAATCAACCAGGGCGAGCATGAACTCATATGTAATTCAGCCCTGGAACCTAATCATCCTCTACTCCAGCATTGCATACACAAAGATAGGACAACGGATGCTCCCCCGGATGGGGTGTTAGTGTGGGCCAGTTGGCGCAGGCAGGAGCAAGGCGGGTGCCAACGAGGCACGGAGCCACGTGACGGGCCCGTGCCTCCATCTGCCACCCTCTGGGAGTATTAATGGAGCTCTAATGGTGATGGGGGGGGACATTTATTGGCCTCGACCTCTGCATTTTGATATGGCTTGGGTGATTTTCTCCGTTGTTATTTTATGGTCTCACTGCTTCTGCTGGTGGCTAGCCGAACTTCCTCCCCCACGTCCATGGTCGGTGTTTAACTGGTCCCTGGAGGCTCCCCAACGCGACCATCTCTGCGACCTTCGTTTCGTGTCCATGATGCCCAAGCATAGGTGGCGTCTGAGAGGGAAACCACGGTGAGGTTCTCCATGGAGACCTCGGTGACCTTCCTTCTTCTCGCGCGATATGTCTCCCTCTACACATTCTCGTCACCCCTAGGAGGCGCAGCCCAGCCACACTCCTCCAGCTCCGCCGACTACAAGCTTAAATTCCCTGGAATTGATTCCCTGGTCACCTTGTTCTTCGTTGCATTTACTCCTTGCTCCCACTGGGATTGAACCGCATTCCACTCAGTGCTCGGCTTTCCCTAGTACCTTAGGCGAAGAGCCACCACCTCTGAAGCGGGCATCTGGGAGCTCTAGGAACCCATCCGTTGACGCAACCACGAGCGAGCAGGTAAAAGATAAATTGGGTATTCTCTATGGCCTAGTATTTGAGCTACGCCAGGGCGTCGAGGACCTGCAATTTCGCCTGCAACTGTCAAATGATAAAATCACTCTCTTCCTCCAGCTCCTTTCCTCGCTGCATGAAACCTTCCTCTTGACCTTGGTAGATGCAGACATCGCCGATGATGAGGCAAAGGAGAGAGCGAATCCAATAAAGGCACAGGGCGCAGCCACCACGACTGGAGATGTGGTCATGCATAATGTAGCAGAACCGTCCTTGAGCGCAACCGTGGTTGAGAAAGACATTGCGAGGCACGACTGTGGCGCCAAGAAGAAGGAGGAGGTCGAGGAGCAATGGGCTGACGGGATGACAATTGTAGAGGAGGAACCTTGGACAGGCGACCTCACCGCCACCTGGCCAGGTTACACGCCAAGTGTCTAGTTTATGTTTGTTTAGAAATCTTGTTATCTATCTGCTGCTTTAGATTTAGCTCCACCCTGTTTTTAGACATTACATTGTATGGTTTTTACTTTGTTCAAACTGACTGGGCTGCTGACTGGGATGGTTTCCCCTCTGTTGGGGCAGCCCATAACTCTCAGCAGACCAAATACTATGTTTTGTAACTCTTTTTGGCCTCTAGCAGGCTCATGATATAATATATTTCTTACATACAATTTTTTTTTATCAAATCCATAATAAATACTTAAATATATATTCACCACAATTATCAAATCCATGGATGTACAATTATCAAATCCATGGATGGACGAGTTAACGTTATACTTTTTGTTTCATATTTAACTTTAACTTTAGTATATTGAAGTAAATTCATACAACGAGGGGCAATCATGACAATTGTAATTGATATTGATAGTTTTACATAGAAAGGAGTAAATTATATGTTTTATTAATGATATTGTGTATATGATGATGATGATGATAAACGTTCACTAAGACCGAATTATAAATAAACGTTCACCACAATTATCAAATCCATGGATGTATAATTATCAAATCCATGGATGGATGAGTTAACGTTATAATTTTTGTTTCATACTTAACTTTAGTATATTAAAGTAAATTCATACAACTAGGGGCAATCATTACAATTACAATTGATATTGATAGTTTTACATAGAAAGGAGTAAATTATATGTTTTATTAATGACAATGTGTATATGATGATGATGATGATAAACGTTCACTAAGACCGAATTGATCTATCAAACTTTAAGAGGGTAAGTGATTACTTGTGATTCTTTAGAATTTTGTTTCTGTGCTCAAAAAGCATTAAGAGAAGCTTTCCAAGATCACCATACTTTTGTTGAGTTAAGAGGTTAGGAAGGTTGGTAGTGTGATAAATATTTTGAAAATGAGATATAATATGGGTATAGGCTGGACAATCTAAGAGAAAGTGCTTTTCATCTTCAACCTATTTAGTGTCACAAAGGTGACACACTCTTTCATCCCATGGCGTTTTTGGAATTGACCAACACCCAGTTTCACTATGGAGCTCATGAGAATTTGTTCTTATCTTAGCAATGCTTATTTTTTTCTTTACGCTTGGCAAAACAAATAGATAATTTTGATCTTCTAGATTAGGGTTGATAACATCTTTATAATACCTTAATTTTCTTTTTTCCTCTAACTCTTTATCACGCCACATTTTCTCCTTAAATTTTGATTTGACATTTTTTTAATAGTATCTTTATTCTGCAAAATGGTTTCTTCCATTATTCCCCAATAGTTTAGCCAAGATTGGGCAGCTTTATGCCATCCTCGCTTGAGTCGATGGTGGTTATGACTTGATTTTGAAGCAATTTTAGGTAGCCTCTTGTCATCCATGTTGTTTAACTTGTTCTTATACATTAGGTATCTAGTCATAGCCATGCTCTCAATGAGGGAGAGACTTGTTTCTAAGAGGAGGATAGGATAGGGTGTATTTCTTTTAATTTTGAGATTATAGGTTATAAAATTCTTTTGTATTTGCTCTATCTTTCTCCAAGATTCATGAGAGATACTACAACCCCAAACTTCACATCCATAAAGAATAATAGGTGTAACAAGAGTCTCAAAGAGGAGTTTCTTCTTATCCCAACTCTAATGATCAACTGATTTACAATTGTTTTCAAGCCCATAATAAGCTTTCCATCCCCCAATGATCATTTTCTCAATGCTATAATTCCAATTGAGCTTGTGGTGAATATCAATTCCAAGATATGTGTATGAGGTTACTTCCTCCAATTTGTTGTTATATACAAAGGTATCATAAGGATCTTATTGGATTTAATAATCATGACCTTAGTCTTATCAGTATTAATAGTCATACCCATATTGGAGCAAAATTCCTTGAGGATTCTTAGTTGGTTTTCAAGATCATGGAGACTCCTTTCCATAAGAACAATATCATCATCATAAAGAAGAAGATTGATGACTATACTAGTGAGAGTAGGGACGACACAACTTGCTTTTTCCAAGCATTCTTCTAATTTGTCAATGTATATGCCAAAAAGGGTAGGGAACAAGGGACAACCTTGTTTGACTCTGATATTGCAATTAATCTTTTTTGACCAACCCTCAGTGTTTTTAAACTTAGCAATAACATTCTCATACATCCTTATTGTTGTAGCCCTCAACTCGAGAGGCACTTCTATCTCTTCCAACCTATTCCAAAGGTTTTTCCTAGGAACCATATTAAAAGATTTTCTAAAGTCAACAAAACAACAAAAAAGATTGGTTTTAGTATTACGAAACTCCTTTGCAATGATCCTAAAAGTAACAAGATGGTCCATAGTTGAATGATATCATTTGTAAGACAAAAAAATTATTATTAAGAAATTAATTAATACAGTGTAGTTGAATTTTTTGATTGAAAAAAATAAGGTTTATTTTATAATTCAATATGTATGAAATGTGTAATTTGAATAGGGTTTATAAATTATAATGATTTTTTTTTTTTTAATATAAATAGTTTTATTTTTAAAAAATATTTATACAAAAATTGTAATGATAATAAAATTAGCATAATTCTAATTCCATCTTAATCTGTTACCAGCATTGAAAAGTTTATGTAAATATGAGGTTGAAATGAATATATATTACTTATTTACCACTTAAATAGTTATATTATTTGACTGAGTATAATTATTTTTAATTGATGACTTAATGTAAATGAAAGGGCATCCATTCACACCCAATTAAATAGTTATACTATTTAACTAAGTGTAAGTATTTTTAATTGACGACGTAATCTCAATGAAAGGACTTCCATGCACACCCAAATAACAAGTGTGGAAGGACATTTGAGAGGATTTATACTAAGGGGAATAGGGGAATGCACAAAACATGAGATCTCTTGTAAAGTAACAACGCACACCCAAAGAACAAGTGTGGAAGGACATTTGGGAGGATTTTACGGGGAGTGCACAAAATATGAGATCTGTTGAAACGTAACAACCTATGCAATGAAAAGACCTTGTGAAGGGGTTGTTAGCGATATTTCTTGTATGAGGGTCAGAATGCAAAAGAATGGGTTAAAAACCCACTTGTCCTAAGTTTTGAATGATTATGTACCCACGGTATGTCACGAGCAAGTCCGAGTGGCAGCGATTCGTGCGCCCGGATCAACGACCCATATGGGATTCTGGACCCCCCCTACCTTTAAGTGGGGGGGGTCCGGAATTGGGGGTGCACCTCTCCAACGGTCCAGATCAGCACGCCCGGATCAACAGAGATAAAGGAAATTTCAGACCCCCACTGCCTTTCTACCTTTAAGCGGAGGGGGGGGGTCCAGAATCACGGATGCAACTTTTCGATGGCCGAGATCGACGCGTCCAGATCAACAACGCTTGGGCACTCCCATCCTTCTCAGCTGCTCTGTGTTTAGCCTGCGTGGGCCCCTCTTCCATCATGTCGTCTTCCAGACCACCTTTCACCTGCCACGTGTCTCTTTCCATCCACGTCAGCCTCCCAGTGTCCATCAAATCTACTCTTCTACCTCCTCCTCTTATCGCTTTTTGTCATGTGTCTCCCCTATAACCCCTCTTGCCTCCCTCATCGCTTCTTACTCTGCTCCTCATTGTTCCGGCCCCATCACTCTGTTCTCGCGCCCCATCTTCCGCACTGGCCTTCACGCCTATTCTTTAAGCCAGTCATTCCAGGTGGCAACGCGGGAGGCCCTCCACGTCCCGAAGGTGACGATTTGGTCGGGCCATCCTCAATCCCGAGGAAGCAGTTATTGAAGCGGTTGATGGTGGTTAGACATTGCCTCCGCCATAATGGGAAAGCACGACAATGAATTAAAGGCACGCCGATTCGCCGTTGGAACTGTCAAAGAATCAGATTGCGTCTGACATAAGTCACACGACCTTTCAGAGGTTAACTGTCAGAAGCCATGCAGACGCAAAGCTTTCAATGCAGTGTCTTGATTCTGTTGTTGTTGTTGTTTTGAGTATATGAAGGCGTTTTCTCCATTTTTGTATCTATCGATGGTAGAGCTAAGCTCCTGACTGTAAAGTTTCAGCAAACATTCTAGTTTCCTGGTTATGCCTCTGTGTTTGAGACTTCTTGGTTTATGAAAAACAATCCTCCTTTTTCATCTTTGTTTCATCTCATGCCAGAGAGTTCACAGTTGAAGGATTCATGTGGATTGTTGCAATTTTGTTATGATAAAGGATTTGTTGTGACATTATTGTATTCTTTGGTTTCCTGTGTTTGAATATAAAAGGATTTTGTGTTTGGACGCTTTCTTCTCCAAGTCTATTACGAACCTAATGTTTATGATAGACCTTCGCACTCTTCTCATGCAAGTCTTCCTCCTACTCACCCTTTATTGCAACTCATTGTTTGAAGTTTATCAGGACCTTAGTCGTTCATGCATGCTTGGCCTAGTTTCTGAGCTGAGACGATATTGTTCTGAGTTCTTCTCCATTTGATCATCCCTTTAAACAAATTGTGACATTAAACTGATGGGCGTCGGGCTCTGCTCCTGCAAGCAATCCAGGAGTGATTTCCGCTGCCAACATTTCTGGTGCCGTTGCCGGGGACGAAGTTGAATATTTTCCCTGGATTTGAACGACAAAGATCAACTGATTCTGAAGGTGCATCAGATATCAGAAATTGAAGATTGCTGCTGTGCACCTGGTGAATCCATTGTGACGAATCCGCTGGGGAGAACCTGTTCTATCAATTGTGGCTTCGAGTGGCAGACACACGAGGTCTAATACACACTTTCCTTTAGCTACACCAGAAGTTGACTCGGAAGCAGTGCGCAGAAAGGGAAAGAGCTCTGCAAAAGGAGTTTCCATCACCGAAACAGGTAATGCGCCTTCCCCTTCTGTGAGAAATCCATTTTCTTATTCTCAGCTTCCTAGTCATCCTTCCTCTGAGGTTTCCCATTTTTTGAGTTTCAGGAGTGTTCCTGCTGAGTTTTCTCCTCCTGGTCTGGTATCAGAAGGAGAGATCCTTGTCACTCCCCCCTCCCTCGAAGTTGTGCCTCAACACAGACCTCAAACCTCTGAAGGTTTCACCACGCCTCCTCTTATTGATACTACTGCACAGAGAGAAGCATATGCACATTTAGGTCCCTTATCCCTCTCTCTGTTTTCTCCGTTGTCTCCTCCAAGAAGATCTTTTCCAACTTCTCCCGTCCATACTCCTTCTCCTCCGAGTTCTCCTCTACCTAATACTCCTATGGCTGGTGCTAATCCCCCGCTGAATAGGATGGATGTTATAGTCGCTGCTAGATATGCTCCTTTAATCCTACCCCATCCTGTGAATCCCCTCCCTGCTGGAGACTATTTGAAGTACATGCCCAAGTTCAGTGGGGAGGGAGACATAACTGTTGAGGAGCACTTGGCTTCTTTTTACAGTTATGCAAACAACCTCAACATTGAAAATGAAGATGTCTCGATGAGAGTCTTTGTTCAGAGTTTGGATGGTGAAGTTAGGAAGTGGTTCAGGGGACTGGCCCCTGGATCTATTGCTGGAATCGAAGCCTTGGATAACGTTTTCCTGAGGCAATGGGGAGATAGAAAAGATTTCATGTATTACATGACAGAGTTTGGGTCTTTGAGGAAAATGGAAGGAGAGTCTGTCTCGGACTTCTCCAAAAGGTTTAATAAGATGTACAATAAGATCCCTGCAGAGATAAAACCCTCAGAAGCCTCTGCTCAAATTTCATATGCTGGTGCATTTGATCCTGATTTCTACCTTCTATTGAGAGAAAGAATAGCTACCTCCTTAGCTCAAATGCAAGACGTTGCCGTAGAAGTGGAATCCAACATATTAGCAATTGATAGACTAAGGAACAAAGTGGACGCAGACAGAAGAAAGGGAAAATCAGAAGCCTCATCTTCCGGCCCATCACTGCCCCACCCTCAAGTGAATGAGTTGACCCAGGTTATGAGATTTCTGAAAGAAGAGATGGAGAGATTGAAAGTGGAAAGGAAACAAATGAACAAGGGCCCTCAGATCATCGAGAACAGAGTAGGTTTCAGAAGGCCAAATAATTTTGCTCCTCCAACTATGCACAGAGAGAAGGAAAGAGACAGAGATGACCAAAGAATTCAGGCTCCCTTCCAGAACAATTTTGTGGCAGATGAAGAAGAAGGGGAAACAAACGAGCCTGAGCCTAAAATCCACTGTTTAGAAGTCACTCCCCCTTTCCCTCATCTGACTCAATCAGCATATGAGGAGTCTCTCATGAGCAGTCGGCTTAATGAATTGAGCAAGGGAGACAAAGCCAACGATGGTCGAGGCAGATATGACCTGAGATCCGACAAAAGAGCAGCAGTACCTGATGTTCCGGAGCAACCCACTAGAATAGAGAAGCCTGCTAATGAGGTAGTAGACAGTCAAAGAGGTAAGAAGGCCCAGCCCCTCTCTCCCATTGTCCAAAATCATGTTCCTGAAATTAGAGAAATTCCAAAGCTTACATCCTCTTTTAATTTCGAGCATGAGATCCAAAAGATCAGAATCCCTGTGCCCCTCACTGAGCTTATCAAACATGATGAATTCAAGAAACGCTTCTCTGACCTTTTAAAATCTGAAGTCTCTGGCCTTTCCACAGACTTCATAAACCTCCAAGATGAAAGGCCAGCTGTTTTCCTAGGCCCCATGGTAGAAGACAGAGATGACTCCTCCCCTCCCTTCTACACCTCTCTGAACATACATGACAAAGTGTTGCATAATTGTTTGATGGATTCGGGGGCCTCTCATAACCTCATGCCCAAAGCTGTCATGGAAGAATTAGGACTGGAAGTCACCCGAGCCTATCATGACCTCTATTCTTTTGACTCCAGGAGAGTGCAATGTTTGGGAGTCATCAAGGACCTGGTAGTCTCTTTGTTTCAGCTGCCCATGAAGAGTATGGTCATGGATATTGTGGTAGCTGATGTTCCCCCCAAGTTTGGCATGTTGTTGTCAAGGTCTTGGATTAAGAGACTTGGAGGGATGTTACAGATGGATCTCACATATGCCACCATTCCAGTCTTTGGAGGGGAACACAGGAGATTGTACAGAGAAGCCCAACTAGCCTACATTGTCAGTGATGAAGCAAACCCCACTAATCACCCCATCTTTGCACTTGACACTGACTTAGGGTCTAGCTTGTTACAGGTCACTGAGATCCCTGAGGCCCCCTTACAAATCAGAAAGTAGCCCACTCTTAATCAAGAGATGCCCCCTCCAACCACTTCTATTTGGAAGATGTTCTTTGATGGGGCTTCTTCCAGTATAGGGGCAGGTGCCGGAGTGGTATTCATATACCCTTCTCAAGAGACCATATCTCTGTCATACAAGCTGGAATTTGAAGTCACCAACAACGTGGCAGAGTATGAAGCTCTGGTTCTGGGTATAAGGGCTACACAAGAGATGAAAATAAGGGAGATAGCTATGTTTGGGGATGCAGAAATGATTGTCTAGTAGGTCAAAAATGTTTATCAGGCCAAGCATCCTTGTCTCAAGAATTATAGGAACATGGTATGGGACCTAATTGACAATTTCTTCCTGGATTTTAACATCTCTTTCATTCCCAGGTAAGAAAATGCTCAAGCTGATTTTTTAGCCTTCTCAGCTAGTCTGCTCGAAGTTCCTGCATTGCCCACTGTCAGGTACGAGGTTGAAATAAGATACAGAACCTCTGTACTGGACAATGTCAAGCATTGGAAGGTATTCGAGGATGATCAGGAGATCGATAAGTTTCTTCAATCCGTTGATAACTTTTCTGCATTACACATAGATGAGGATCCTGACATTGAAGAAGAACCAAATCATCACCCTGGAGAGTTGCTGAATAAAGTTGCCGACCACCAGATTATCCAGCTTCCAAGTAACCACATACCAAAGGACTAATCCCATTAGAAAGGTTATTTGATGGGAACGATGTGGCTGTAAAGGGTAGAGTTTCAGGTGATGAGGCCGACACAACTGAGTGCAACATAGGCACACCTGAGGAGCCTAAGTTCGTCAAGATGTCAAGGAGTCTGACTGAAGAGCAAAGGGACGAATATACTAATTTGCTAAGGGAATTTGCTGATGTGTTTGCATGGACCTACGAGGACCTCAAGATGTATGACACATCAGTCATTGAGCACAAGATCCCGCTGAAAGAAGAGGCTAGGCCATTCAAGCAGAAGCTAAGACAGATAAATCCCATGTTGCTGCCTGTCATGGAGAGGGAAGTGAAGAAGCTGTTGGATGCCCGGATCATCGTCCCCTTGAGATATTCTGACTGGGTGGCAAACTTGGTCCTAGTAAGAAAGAAAAGTGGCAAAATCAGACTTCGTGTTGATTTCAGAAATCTGAACAGGAGCTCAAGGAAAGATAATTACCCCCTGCCCAACATGGAGCACATATTGCAGAAGGTCACCGGTGCTTCCAGAATATCCATGATTGATGGTTTCTCTGGCTACAATCAGATATCAGTCATGCTGGAGGATAGGGAAAAAATAGCCTTCACCACTCCTTGGGGCACCTTCATGTATGCCAAGATGCCTTTCGGACTGATGAATGCAGGAGCCACATTTCAGCGAGTTATGGACATAGCCTTCATTGGGGAAAAATATAAGTTTATTTTGATTTACCTAGATTACATAACAGTCTTTTCCAAGACTGATAAAGAGAACCGCTACCACTTGAAGAAGGTTTTCCTAAAGTGTCGGAGGTATGGCCTATCTTTAAACCCCAAGAAATCATTGTTTTCTATGCAATAAGGGAAGCTATTAGGCCATATAGTATCAGCAGAGGGAGTGAAAATTGACCCTGACAGGGTAGAAGCAATTTAGGCCCTGTCACTTCCTAGATCTAAGAAGGAAGTTCAAGCATTTTTGGGAAGGATCAATTTTTTGAGGAGATTTGTCTCAAATTTTGCTGAGTTGGTGAAACACATCACTGCCATGCTCAGGAAGGGGAATGAAGTAAAATGGACTGCTGAACCGAAGGAATGTTTTATCCAGATAAAGAAAGCATTGACTAAGGCACCTGTGCTAATCAGTCCCGATTATTCCAAGGATTTTCTGATATTTTCTTTTGCTTCTTATGATATAGTATCAGCAGTCTTACTGTAGAAAAATGATCAAGGGAAAGAACAGCCTATTGCCTTCTTCTGTAAGGCGTTGAGAGATGCAGAACTCCGATATGAGATCATGGAGAAGCAGGCTTCTGCCTTGGTGAAAGCTCTCAAAGATTTCAGAGTCTATGTATTGCATTCAAAGGTCATTGTGTATGTCCCTTCAACCTCTGTGAAGGACATTCTTATATAGCCTGACATAGACGGGAGGAGAGGTAAATGGATCGCCAATATCCTGGAGTTTGATTTGGAGATTAAGCCCACCAAGCTGATAAAGGGGCAGGGTTTGGCCAAGCTGCTGGCTGAATCCAACTGTAAGGCCTTGGAAATTAACTTCATCAACGAAAAAGCTGACTCATCTGACAAGGATTCTCAGACCATCATACCATTAGCAGCATGCCCCTGGTACAAGGACATCTTGTACTTTCTGAAAGAATTGAAGCCCCCTGATGGATTGGGAAAATGTAAGGCAAGAGCTTTAAAGCTCAAAGCAGTCAGATACTGCCTCGTTGACCAAGCCCTGTATTGGAAAGACCCCCAGGGGGTATTACTGAGATGTCTGGACCCACAACAGGCCCAGAAGGTTATATTCGACTTCCATAGTGGTCTCTATGGGGGTCATCATTTTTGGAAGACCACAGCTCATAAGATCCTCTGAGTTGGGTATTATTGGCCCACCTTATTTCCTGATGTCTGCAAGGAAATCAAAGCTTGCATTAAATGACAGAAATTCTCAGGAAAGAAGCAACTCAAATCTCTGCCATTAAAGCCTGTGGTAGTTTCATCACCCTTTCAGCAGTGGGGATTGGACTTTATTGGAGAAATTCATCCTCCCTCAAGTGGCTAGCACAGATGGATCCTCACTGCAACTGATTATTTCACCAAGTGGATAGAGGTTGTCCCCACCAGGAGTACTTCTCACAAGGTGATAATCAACCTCTTGGAAGACATCATAACCAGATTTGGTTGCCCAAGCAGGATTGTCACTGACAATGCCTCCCCCTTCAGGTCTGAGCCTCTGGTCAAGTTTTGTGAACAATTCGGGATTTCATTGGTGCACTCTACTCCATATTATCCTCAAGGAAACTGACTAGCAGAGTCCTCCAATAAAAGTCTGATCAAGCTTATTAAGAAGCTACTGGAGGACAATAAAAGGGCCTAGGACTCAAAGATCAAATTTGCTCTTTGGGCTGATCGGGTGACAACAAAGAAATCACTAGGCATCTCACCTTTCCAACTTATTTATGGAATATAGGCTGTTTTCCCCACTCAGCTTGCCTTACCTATGGCAAATCTCCTCCAGGACTTAGAAGGAGAACCTAACCATGTGCTCAGAAGGATTCATCAGATGGTGGAAGTGCAGCAGATCAGAGAACAGGTCATGGACAGAGCCTACCTTCATCAGTAGAAGATCAAGCAGGCTTTTGACAGGAAGAGCAAAAAGAAAGAATTCAAGCAGGGTGATCTGGTGCTCAAATGGGACGCACGCAGGCAGGAAAAGGGCAAACACAGTAAATTTGACGCCCTCTGGTTTGGGCCTTTCAAGATCCTTGAAGTATTTGCAAACAATACCTACAGGTTGCAGGATCTGGAAGGCAAAGAAGTTTTTAGCAGCCCAGTAAATGGGCATTTCTTAAAAAAATGTTTTTTGTGAGCCCCAGTCGGCTCTTTTTGTTTTGTTTTGTAAATATTGTTTCTGATTTTGTTTTTCAGACTAATAAATGACTCCATAGCCCAACAACAAAGGCACTAAATCTACAAAAGAGTTTTTAGAGAATCATAGGGATGACTCTATTCCCCATGGAGCCAAATGTTAGCGATATTTCTTGTATGAGGGTCAGAATGCAAAAGAATGGGTTAAACACCCACTTGTCCTAAGTTTTGAATGATTATGTGCCCACGGTAAGTCACAAGCTAGTTCGAGCGGCAAAGATTCGCGTGCTCGGATCAACGGCCCATATGGGATTCTGGACCCCCCTGCCTTTCTACCTTNCTAGAATCGGGGGCACACCTCTCCAACAGTCCAGATCAGTGCGCCCAGATCAATGGCGATAAAGGCAATTCCGGACCCCCACTGCCTTTCTACCTTTACGCGGAGGGGAGGGGGGGGGTCCGGAATTGCAGATGCAACTTTCCGATGGCCGAGATCGACGCGCCCGGATCAACGGCGCTTGGGCACTCCCATCCTTCTCAACTGCTCTGTGTTTAGCCTGCGTGGGCCCCTCTCCCATCATGTCGCCTTCTAGACCACCTTTCACCTGCCACGTGTCTCTTTCCATCCACATCAGTCTCCCAGTGTCCATCACATCTAATCTCCTGCCTCCTCCTCTTATCCCTTTTTTCCATGTGTCTCCCCTATAACCCCTCTTGCCTCCCTCATCGCTTCTTACTCTGCTCCCCGCTATTTCGGCCCCATCACTCCGTTCCCGTGCCCCATCTTCCGTGCTGGCCTCCATGCCTATTCTTTAAGCCAATCATTCCAGGTGGCAGTGCAGGAGGCCCTCCACGTCCCGAAGGTGCCGAGTTGGCCAGGCCATCCTCAATCCCGAGGAAGCAGTTATTGAAGCGGTTGATGGTGGTTAGACATCGCCTCCGCCATAATGGGAAAGCACGACAATGAATTAAAGGCACGTCGATTCACCGTTGGAACTGTCAAAGAATCAGATTGCGTCTGACATAAGTCACACGACCTTTCAGAGGTTAACTGTCAGAAGCCATGCAGATGCAAAGATTTCAATGCAGTGTCTTGATTCCGTTGTTGTTGTTGTTTTGAGTATATGAAGGCATTTTCGCCATTTTTGTATCTATCGATGGTAGATCTAAGCTCCCGAGTGTAAAGTTTCAGCAAACATTCTGGTTTCCTGGTTATGCCTCTGTGTTTGAGACTTCTTGGTTTATGACAAACAATCCTCCTTTTTCATCTTTGTTTCATCTCATGCCAGAGAGTTCACAGTTGAAGGATTCACGTGGATTGTTGCAATTTTGTTATGATAAAGGATTTGTTGTGACATTATTGTATTCTTTGGTTTCCTGTGTTTTAATATAAAAGTATTTTGTGTTCGGACGCTTTCTTCTCCAAGTCTATTAAGAACCTGATGTTTATGATAGACCTTCGCACTCTTCTCATGCAAGTCTTCCTCCTACTCACCCTTTATTGCAACTCACTGTTTGAAGTTTATCAGGACCTCACTCGTTCATGCATGCTTGACCTAGTTTCTGAGCTGAGACGATATTGTTCTGAGTTCTTCTCCATTTGATCACCCCTTTAAACAAATCGTGACATTAAACTGATGGGCGTCGGGCTTTTCTCCTGCAAGCAATCCAGGAGTGACTTCCGCCGCCAACAGGGGTGCACCAGTTATTCTATGTGGTGCACTGATCATTATATCTCCTTCCGTTCGATGGTGTGGAAAGAGAGAGTGAGGCCACTATAGTGTGCACCAATCATTCCATCTCTTTCGCATCGATGGTGTGGACAGAGAGAATGACGCCATAGGGTGTATGGGTAGTGTTGGGCCCACAAAGTTATAAAAGTGATGGTATGACCTGGGTTGAATGAAACCTGAAAGAGTTATGAGATTTGGTCTAACTATGCCATCATATCCAAGTAAGTAATTTGAGCCATCGGATGAGAAACCATGATACAAGATTCTAAATTCTAATTATTAGAAGTGATATCCCCAAAATAACAACTAAATAAACCTCACAAGGAGGAATTGATTTGATTTGATAAAATGCATGTTCATGTGGGAAAATTAAAATATATTAGAAATAAATAGCATGTATTTGCATAAACCCATGACAACCAAATGCCCATGAATGTAATCAAGAACAATCACATACAACTTGTAAAATGTTGGAAATTGGTGACAACGAATCCTTCCATGATTAGGATATCAGAGCCTATAATCCAGTGTTGGTTGATACCAATACGACCAAGTTAGAATATGGATGAGAATGCATTTAATAGTTAGTTTTTTTTTAAATGTATATAAAATTATGTAAGCTCGTAGAGGCAAACAAGAGCAGAGTGTGAGTGTATTGTAATTTCCTTGATTTAAATAATAAGACAACCGATACCTATGCTTAGTGGACGTAGCCCAACATTTGGGTGAACCACGTAAATCTCTATGTTTCTTGTCTATATATTAATTGATTATCTTATATGATATTTGTGTTTCCGCATTTGCAAATATAACAAGTGGTATCAGAGCTGGTTGGAAGAGAAGACGTCGAGAGTGTCAAAATTCAGAGGAGTAGCAATAGTAATGCGAGGTGCATCGATTCCCACATCGTCATGGGTCTCTCCTCTCGAAGGTCATGACGACCACTAGTTCACACTTCACGCACGGGTAATTTTCCAAATCATCGCAGTCCAACCATAACAAGAGGTGCGGCGACTCCACAGGTAATTTTCCAAATCTCCGCAGTCCAACCATAATGACAGGTGCGACAACTCCTTATAAATATTCTTGTATGTTTTTTGGAGTGAAAATTTTGAAGGCATGGTCCGACTGCATTCCTATGTTTGTTTTTCTTTTAAAGTTAACTTATGGCCTTTTGAAAAATTTTAAATTATGAAAGGTTGACTTTGTTATTAAAAGTTGAAGGGTTGTGAGGTGAATGTTTAAAATATTAAAAAAGGTGAAGGAATTAAAATAAAAGTGAATATTTTATTAAAATAATTTTTTTATTAAAAAGTGAATTCTAATTTCTTTTAATAAAAGGTGAGGAAAAGGAAAGGTTAGTAAAATGATTTTTGTTATTAAATATTTTATTAAACCTTGTAAAGTTTAAACTATTATTTCTCCACATATTGTTTAAAGGGTCTTGGTTATTACAAGCAGTGGCATTTTGTTTTTTGGAATGTTTCCTTTAAGGGTAAAGATACAGAGTGCTAAGTTCGAAATTGAGAAGTTTAATGGAAAGAACAATTTCAAGATCTGGAAGGTTAAGATGCACGATATGCTCGTGCAACAAGGTGTGGTGAAGGTGCTTTTGGGAAAAGAAAAGAAACCCGCAACCATAACAGATGATGACTGGGATGAGATGGATGTGAGAGAACTGAGTGCCATACGCCTGTGTTTGGCTGACGATGTATTGTTCAAAATGGTCTCGGAGAAGACAACAGTCGGTTTGTGGTCAAAGCTAGAAATCTTGTATATGATGAAATCCTTGACGAACAAGATCTTCCTGAAAAGACAATTGTACAGTTTGTGCATGAAGGAAGGTACAAAAATAGGTGATCATTTAAATACCTTTATTAGTCTCTTAGTTCAGTTGACTAGCATGGGAGTGCAATTCGAATCTAAAGATAAGGCAATTACATTATTGTGTTCTTTTCCCGCATCATGGGATCAGTTTGTTACCTCTATTAGTTTTAGTTCAATAGAAAGTATTGAGTTTGATGATATTGTTGGAGCTTTACTGTCTGAGGAAACAAGGAAGAAATCCAATCTAGAAACCTCTACATCTGAGGTGATTATGGTCAAAGGAAGACCTAAATAAAGAGGACATGGTCAGAGGGATTTCTCTCGGTCAAAGTCGAAGGGAAAAAAGAGCAAGCTTAAGTGTTGGTTTTGTGGAAAATTTGGACACCTGAAGAAGGACTATTTGAAGCGACAACAAGCCTCCAAATAAAACCCTCCAAAAGAGACAAAGGAAACAAATGCAACCGAAACAGGTTCAGAAATAGGTTCAGGTATGATTGGTGAAGTTTTATCAATTAATATTGGTTCACGTCATGATCAACAGTGGTTATTAGATTCTGTTACTTCAAACCTCATGTGTCTTCATAGACACTGGTTTATTATGTATCAGTCTATAGATGATGGAATAGTTTACATGGGAAATGATATCTCCTGTAAAGTTGTGGGAATTGGTAGCATTCGAATTAAGATGTTTGATGGAACTATTAAAATATTAATTGATGTAATACATGTACTTGAGCTTAGGAAGAGCCTAATCTCTTTGGGAGTCTTATACATAGGAGGTTACAAGAGTATTGTTCAAGGTGGAGTTATGAAGGTCTACAAAGGAATCCTATTGGTTATGAAAGCAAAGAAGGTTGGTAACATGTTTCTGTTAGAAGGAAGAACCGAGTCAGATCATGCGACAGTGGTATCTGAGAACTAGAGTGATTCTATTCAACTGTGGCATCAATGGTTGGGTCATATGAGAGAACAAGGATTAAAGGTATTATCTGATCGCAAGTTACTTCCTAGTCTAAAGTCTTTACAATTAGATTTCTGCAAGCATTGTATTTATGGAAAACAGAATAAGCAGAGATTTAAAACTGAAAGACACACCAGTGAAGGAATCCTTAATTATATCCAGTCTGATGTTTGGGGACCATCCCCTACTATTTCATATGGAGGATCATCATATTTTGTACATTTTATAGATTATTTCTCTAGGAAGGTGTGGATCTATATGCTAAAGAGTAAGGCTGATGTATTTACAGTTTTTAAGCAGTTTAGAGGTTTAGTGGAAAAGAGCACTAGTAGATCTATTAAATGTTTAAGAACTGATAATGGTGGTGAATTTACGTCAATGGAATTTGAGAACTATTGCAAGAAGTTTGGGATTGATAGACATAAAACCACTGCTTATACTCCTCAACAAAATGGAGTTGTTGAACTCATGAACAAGACTCTTCTAGAGAGAGAAAGGAGTATTCTTAGTAACACCAATTTGTAGCAGGAACTATGGGAAAAAGCAGTAACTATAGCTTGTTATTTGGTGAATTGATCACCATCAACAACAATAGAGTGAAAAATTTATGAAGAGGTATGGACAGGTCACCCTTGTAATTATTCTAATCTCAAAGTTTTTGGTTGTGAAGCCTATTCTCTAATTCTGAAACATCAACATTCTAAATTAGATCCAAAATAAAAAAAGGCTTATCTTTGTTGGGTATGGTGATGGTATTAAGGGGTACATGTTGTGGGATCCTACTTCCGACAAGATCATCATTAATAGAGATGTAATATTTGATGAATTATCTCTCATCAAATCAAATGTAGATGTTCAAATGAAACATGAAGAAGCACCAAAGTATCAACAAATTCAATTTGAAACTAATGAAGGTGAACATGAACAAGTTTTAAAAGATGTTCATGAAGAGTCTCCTACAACAGAGGAAGACATGGTTGATGATGACAATCAACAGATTGTGGATGAGCCATAAACTTCCCTAAGGAGGTCTACATGGGTCAAAAATCCTCCAAGAAGGCATGATGATTTTGTTTCATCAGTTTCTTTAAGTACTAATGATGATGAACCTTCATGCTATCAGGAAGCTATGAAGGGTTCTAACAATTATAAATGGAAAGAAGTGATGAAGGATGAAATTAAGGCATTAGAGAGGAATGCTACATGGGACCTGGTAGAAATTCCAAGAGACAGAAAAATTGTATGTTGCAAGTGGGTCTACAAGCTGAAGAAGGGTGTTGATGATAAGGTGGAAAGTTACAAAGCAAGGCTGGATGCGAAAGGATATTCTCAGAAAGAAGGTATTGACTTTCATGAGATTTGTTCAGCAGTTGTTAAGTTTGTTTCAATTCGAATTGTGTTAGCATTGGTTGCATTGCTTGATTTGGAGTTGGAGCAACTAGATGTTAAAATTGCTTTCTTACATGGAGATTTGGATGCAGAAATTTACATGGAACAACCTGAAGGGTTCATTCATAATCGCAACAAGAAATTTGTTTGCAGGCTCAAAAAATCATTGTATGGTCTAAGGCAGTCACCCAGACAATGGTATAAGAAATTTGACTATTTCATGGTGAGTTAGAATTATACAAGGAGTGAGTATGATCATTGTATATACTTAAAGAAATTGAATAATGACACATTTATTATCTTAGTATTGTATGTTGATGATATTCTTTTAGCAAGAAAAAGCATAACTGATATCAACAGGTTAAAGGCTTAGATGGCTAGGATGTTTGATATGAAAGATCTAGGAGAAGCAAGGAATATTTTGGGCATGGAGATATTCAGAGACAGGAGAAATGGTAAGCTTTGGTTGTCACAAAAAAAGTATGTTGAGAAGATACTTTTGAGGTTTGGTATGAACGATGTGAAACTAGTTTCAATTCCTTTGGCTTCCCATTTTAAGATTTCTTCAATTTTATGTCTTAGTACAAAAGAAGAAAAGGAATATATGTCTCGAATACCATATGCTAATGCAGTAGGAAGTATAATGTATGTGATGGTTAGTACAAGGACATACATTTCACATGAAGTTGGGGTTGTCCAGTAGGTATATGGAAAATCCAGGTAAAGAGCATTGGGCAATAATGAAATGGGTGATTCGGTATCTAAGGGGCACAAGTGATTATTGTATCACCTATAACAGTGGTTATTAGTTAATCTGTGGATATGTTGATTGTGATTTTGTAGGTGATTTGGACAAGAGAAGGTCAACTTCAGTGTATTTCTTTACTCTTGCAGGTGGAGCTACCAATACATGTCATTGATGAAGGTGGAGTCTCTCTTCAGAAAGTGCATACAAAAGAGAACTGCACAAAAATGTTCACAAAATCAATATTGTTAGAGAAGATATGATGGTTATTGGCTTCTCTTGTCTTGCAAAAAAGGTGATGAACAAAGAAAGAGCAAGGTATCAGGTTAATTGTTGTCAAGATAGAGATTGTTGGAAACTGGTGACAACAAATCCTTCCATGATTAGGATTTCATATCCTATAATCCAGCATTGGTTGTAACCAATATGACCAAGTTAGAATATGGATGAGATTGCATTTAATAATCAGTTTTCTTTGAAAATGTATAGAAAATTATGTAATCCCATAGAGGCAGACAAGAGCATGAGATGAGAGTGTGAGCCTGTTGTAATCTCCTTGATTTTAATAATAAGACAACCGATACCTATGCTTGGTGGACGTATCCCAACGTTTGGGTGAACCAAGCAAATCTCTGTGTTTCTTGTCTGCATATTAATTGATTGTCTTATATGATATTTGTGTTTCCGCATTTGCAAATACAACACAAGATATATAATTTTTCACAAAATTTCAAAATAGAGAAGGAACATATTTTTTGCATATTCATAAAGAACAATAAGGAACTTGGGTATGTGCAAGCTAATGATGGTCTCTCATGACATGTTAGTGGCAATAAAACCTGGAAAAAAACAATCTATTAACTTAGAGGATTATTCAAGGTACTTTTACAATGAATTTGAATATGGTGTAAGAAGATTAAACGTAGGAAATTGAATTATATTTATGAATATACAAGTTTTATTCATAGAAATTGTGAAGAACTAAGTGGAATTTGATTTTTTCTAACAATGGTATGTTATTTTTCCAACAAAATATAAGGTATATGTCTTTGTTCGTGCAGGTACCTTAATGATGCAATTTTATTCCAAAAACTTGTATAATTGTAGAGAGCTCTTGTTCTAGTGTGGTGTAATTTTTGGAAATTTATAATCATTTAATATTTGTTTAAAATTATAAAAGTCAATATATCCTTGAAATTAGAAGGCCTTTTGTTCATGGAGGCTAAGAGGGTCTTAACATGATTAAAAGAATTTTTTTTTTTTATCGTAGATATCGGTCTCCTTTAGTGCAACATATAACTCATTCTAGAAATGGTTAAGCCGACAAAAAATTATAGCAGAATAAGAGAGGGATGCATTCTAAGATTTTGATATATGCGAAGACAAAAAAAGATTGAAAATAGTAAAAAATATTAATTTAATATATATATATATATATATATATATATGGAATCTACATAGTCAACTCTATAATTTTGTCAACAACTGAATTTTGTACCCTATAGAAAAAAACATAAAAAAGAAGACATATGGAGAGGTATTTACAAAAATGGAGGTTTTTCAATTCTTAGACTGAACCACTAGGTTTGTCATATGGAACCTAAATGTCAAGAAACCAAATCAGCATACACGTTGTCAATCCTGCCTAAAAAAATTGAATTCAAACGAATGCACACATGTTCTTAATAGATCACATGTGTTCCTAAGAGTGTGCACTCACTATAGGAATGTGCAAATGTTCCTAAGAGAAAACACACTCTCATGTAACCTATTTATTATTTGGCATCCCCCACCCCTCCTCTCTCTCTCACCCCCACACTTTGAATCCTCCTCCCTCTCTCTCCCCCACTCTCCTCCCTTTCTCTCTTTACCTCTCTCTACCTCCCCCCCATCTCTATCCCCCCCTTCCTTTCACTCTCTTTGTACCCCCCATCTTTGTCTCCCTCTCTCCTACACATGTTAATACCTAGACATGGAAGTACCTATACATCACAAGGCATGTAAATACCTATACATATA
>ML790082.1:529152-551616 GCA_009831015.1 Picea engelmannii
ATATTTTGAAAATATCAATGGAACATAAAAAAATTGAGAGAGAAATACCAAAAATAATACATTTTATTCAAAGAAAGCAATGTTCTCTTGCCTCTTCTAGGGGGAAACCTCCACCAGAGAAGAGCTCTATTATAATAATTCTCAAGGAAAATCTTCCCATGCCTCCTCCTCTTATTTATACTAATTATATCTTCTAAAGAAGATTCTAAAGGAATATCTTTCTAGAAGCGAAATCTTATGTTAGGTCTTCTTACATTGACTTGTTCACATTTATTAAATAGGCCTTATTTGTTGGATTACCAAGAGGGGGGGTGAATCAGTAATAGAGAAATCTAATCATTTTTAACCATATAATGCAAGTGTTATATCAATGTAGCATTATCATTCAATATTTATAGAGTAAATAAACAATGAACAAATGAACAATCATACACATACACAGTACACCAGTGTTTTTATGTGGAAACCCAAAGAGGTAGAAAACCACAGATTTTTTTTTCTTATATGTCTTGAAGAATTACATTCATTGGAAGCACCAACTTCCTCTATTTTCCAACTGCAACTAGAAGGAGGCTCCAACCCCCTAGTTTCTCAGATTACAACCTGAGGGAAGCTCCAACTCCCCAATTATCTAGATACAACTAGAAGGAGGATACAACCCCCTATGTTCTCCGGCTACAACCGGAAGGTGTCTACAACCACCTGTCCTTGCCCTGTCCAACCTCCCTGACGTATAACTAGAATGATGGAACCACTGTCACACTATCACTATGAGATATATTGTTGTAAACCTGTACCAATAAACCTACACCAAACAACCTGTACCAATAACATGAACCATGTATCAACCATGCATCAACCTGTAATCAACCTGTACCATAAACAAGTGCATCAACCATGGACCAACATGTACCAAACAACCTATAATCAACTTGTACCATAAACAAGTGCATCAACCATGCACCAACCTGTAACTCAATCTGCAAACCTTCCTTAACTTTAACAACAAGAGACTAGTGTTTTCATCAAACTTTACTTTAGTCTCACATGGCTAGTTTTGGATTAGTCAACAACCCTAACTTGAAATAATCATAACTATGTACCTGTAATGAATAAATATATGAAAATAGTACACAATGTTACTCAGTGTGTTTTATGCAATTCCTCCAGGTGTCACTACTTGGAACCTCTCAGAAAAGGAGTTATAGTAAAAATGGCATACCTTGTTGAATTTTGGCTTATTCTAGAGAGAGAACTTGTAGAGCGTGCCCGACACAAAATATTTGTTGTGTGGATATAAAAATTTTAAACATAATACTACAGCCTATACTCTAACCAACACATTTGGTCTTACTGAATTTGGATATGTTATGAATAAGTTATGACTTTTTTACTCGAAACACTTGTTTTAGACTAGTTACAGGACTAGCCACAAACCATATTTTCCACAGAGTGTAACTCCAAAAATACAAAGCCCCACAAGATAAAAATTTTACCATATCTACTTGGATATGTTTTCTCAATGGCCTCCCAATTTAATAGTCTGAATCATTCTAGAAAAAAAGTTATTTTAAAAATCGTGAGATGACCTGTAAATAACATACCTTAGAAAACATCATCAAAAGAATTTATCCTCCCTTGAAATTCGGCCTTATTTACTTCACCTTCCCTCTGAAATTCAGCTTAGATATCCTTTGGTTACCTTAGTCACCTATAGATATTCAATATGCTCAAGTGTGATTGAAATGAGAAAGTCTTGCCTCTTATTTATACTCTCCAAGTAGCTTCCTTAGAAGCATCTTCTAGTCCACATAGCCACTTCGTCCACATAGTAACCTATGTCCAACTTTGACCAAATTGCCACTTGTCCATGTATCCAATAGCCACTTCACAACTTAACCCATTTTCCTCATTTTAGGTTTAACCTTCTTATAACCACTTTCCATAATTATAAAGTTGTCCATTTACTTTATTATTTAAATAATCCTCCTTGACTTTGTCACTTCACTTTATTATTTAAATAATCCTATTTGATTTTGTCACTTTGATTTATTATTTAAATAATCCTCTTTGACTTTGTCACTTCACTTTATTATTTAAATAATTTCTTCTTTGCAATAACTTTGACTTCTTTGACCTTTTGGGGTTTCAAGCCAATCATATGAGGGTCCTTCAACTTCGTAAGGCCATAACTCTCAAACCGTGAGGAGTTATGTGATGCTCCACATACCACTAGAAATGACATGACATGTACTATCCATATAGAATATTCTTACCTACAAATATATCAAAACTTGTATCATTATACATCAAACAAACTTGGTTCCATTACGCAAACCTTTGTTCTACTAGAATTCGCTACCGAACTTTCTTCAAGGGTTGACATCAATGGAAACCAACCCAATTAATCAACATTATTAACTATTGTCATACATTATTACATGGAAAACATATAATTATACCTACATGAGGGGTTGGGTAGGTTAGGTTCCTAACATTCACCCCTCGCTTGAAGAACAACTTTGTCATGAAGGATTGAGATGAGAATATTGTTGCAGAATGGTAGTTGTCTCCCAGGTGGCATCTTTTGGAGTTGTATCTTTCCACTGAACTAAGACTTCCTTGATGGTGCACTGACAGAGGTGAGGCTTGCGCTGGTCCAACACTGCTTGTGGCTACAGCCAAATGGAACCCTCTTCATCTAACTCGGGGAGACTGGTTCGAGTTTGACACTTACTTCCAATCACTTTATTTAAGAATGATACATGAAAAAAAACATGGAGTTTAGAATGACTTGGAAGAGATAACTAGTAGGCCATAGGCCCCACTCGCTTGAGAATTGTATAAGGACCAAAAAATTTGGGAGAAATTTTCTAGCAGTGGTCAACTTTAAATGAATTCTTCTTATAAGGTTGTAGACGAAGAAACACCTAGTCCCCTTCAACAAATTGACATTCTAAACAACCTTGATCTACTTATTCCTTCATCTGATTATAAGACGTGACCAAATTTTCTTTGAGGGTATAGAAAATGGCCTCGTAAACCGTAATATTTGTTTCAACCTCTTGAACCTTCAAGACACCTTGGATGTCTGAGAGAACCAATGATGGATTTTGGCCATGGATTTTGTTAATGCTCATGAACCTTTAAACATTTGTTTTCAGTAAAAAAAAATGGTGTTTCCTTGTATAAGGGTAGAAAATAAATCCATATATAAGATAGCAATGCATGAAAGAAGAATTTCCAAAAGGTCAAAATGACATATCATATTTTCAGCCAAAAGGTCATATGATATTTTCATATTTCAAAAATTGATCTTAAACAAACATCTGAATGAAAGTTAAGAAATATAATTTGAAAATCTCTTGTCAAATTTAAGAAAACATTTGTTCAAAATTTTGTAAACTCTGTTCATTACAATTTTACTCAACAACTATATAAAGACTATATCGGTCCATGATAAATGGAAGGTGATTTTACATCAACACCAATCATTACAAAAATATGTTGTAGTTGCAACATTAAATTCTTCAGGCTTAAGAGAAAATGAAATGTATTGTCAAACAAGTGACACTCTATACCAGTTGTCACAGAGATGAAATTTTTTAAAAGAGTAAAAAAAATTTCTTGTTCGGTGATTTGATATAGAGCCCAACTAAAGCTTGAAAATTCTTTGTTGTCCATATTCCTGGATGAGAAAATTACAACAATAATTAGAAGTATAATGTATAATCAAAACAAAAACAAGTTTGATCAGTTTCAAAAACATTCTATAACATACAAGCAAAGGGAAAAAATATATAGATTCAAAAACATTGCATAAAAACATAATTATGTTTAAACTTCAAAAAATGAAGTTTCCAAATATAAAAATATATCTAAATCCGATAAAATTGTCAGAATCTTACTCTAATATGCAACCAGATTGGTGGCATGGACAACACCAATTAATATCGACTTGACCATGACCATTTTGTCTATGAAGCCAATCTTTTCTCAAATGTCTCCCTACTTCCCTATCACATATATGCATATATGTGTGTATAATTTCCTTTAGTGTAGAGAATCACTGCAAAGATGGATCAAATAAGTCGAAAGGTTCACGGTGTAGGGTGGTGACCATAGATTGAATGCCATGAAGAAAATGCTCCTGCTACATTATTTCATGCAAAGCAGAACCAAACTTCAAAGCATCCAAGTTTTCCATAACTGCGGGATAGGAAAAACACAAATAAACATACTATGAGATGAAATACAAATAGAACGTGTGTATGGAAATTTTCAAAATTTGCTTTGTCACTTACAAAAAATATTAGCATGAAATATTACATGTAGGAGACTCCAACTATGCATATGAGAGAAATATAAACATTTATTTCCATGCGTAATAATATGATTTTTTAAATTTTACTGGTTAGTAAAAAATGAATGTAACAATATAAATAATTATATTATTTTGTTATAGACATAGTAAAAGGAAACTACTAAATGTATAAAACATATAAAAAAAATAGAGAAGAAAAGATTAATAGGAGAATAGTAACTACGAATGACAAAAAATCAACAAAACAAACAAATTTTATGAAGAGATAAAGTACTTACATGGGATGCTACAATGATAAGGAGTGTAATCGTTTCTCTTCTTTCTTCCTAATAGTAGCATAAGCACTATTTTTCATCTTGGCATAACATTGAAAAGAGAAAGGTGGAGATATGTGCAAACCATCAATTGATTTCACTCTTAATATGGATGTGAAGGTCAACCCTTGACGCTCTTTCTTGCCTATATCAGTGGTAGCTCGATCTAAAGTCAACCCTTGTGATTTGTGTATATTAAGGGCCCATGCCATCTTTAGAGGAATTTGTTTCTGATTTCCTCTTGTAACATGTGCGATGGGAACAATATTCAAATTATTTTTGTCGAAAAAAACACCAATGTACTTATCAAAAAGAACAATAGTGAGCATTGGATGTTAGGGTGGATTTGTACTAGGGTTATAGTAAATTTGTTGAATGTAACTAAGTGCACCATTAACTAAGCCAACTTCAACCCACAAGTTACCTGTCAACATGACATGTTGACCAGGGCATAGAAAAACCTCACGTTCTAGTTGATCATAATCAACACTAGCAATTTCAGCCCGTCTTGTATGCTCAACTACAGATTGTTTAATTGGAGTATTTAATGACTTTAACATTTCTCTATTATGAAAGGTGACCAAATGATTTGTTGGGAACAAGTGAATTGTTGAATGAAATAAACTCCTTTCCACTGGAGGCAAACTCATATTAACCCATGACATAAGAAGATCCCAATCATCAATAGCAGGTTCAACATTTCTTATGTTATTCAAGAGTTGTCGAAAAGTGGCTTGCCTTGGATGATTTACTTGTTGTCGAAATATTGTATCCAAAGTAACAACAATGTTAAATTTTTGCCATAAAACTTTCCCTGATGTATTACTTGCATACAAAGGCTTATCTTTGACAGGAGGCAATTGACCAAGGTCACCCACAAGAATGATGGATCTACCACCAGAAGGAGAGTGTTTTTTGGGGGAAATGCTTCTCGTAATCGAGAATCTATATGTATGAATAATCTTGGTCCTAGAAATCTCATTTCCTCAATCAAAATATATCGAATATGCCCCATTTCTTCTTGAAATATTGCAAGAGATTGTCCTTGTAGTGGTATCATAACTTTGATAGGAATTTTTAGAGCAGAGTGTATTGTTTTTGCACATATGTTAAAAGAAGTTATTCCCATTGGAGAGAGTAAAAGAAATAGACTATGGCCAGTAGCTACTGAAGGAGAAAGAGCATGAGAAATGCAGTGAATAAGAAAAGACTTTCCAGTGCCAAAAATGCCTTGTATAATCATTTAAAGAGGTTCACGATGTTCATATTCAACTGAGTGTCGTAATATGATCTCAAAGGATTTTCATTGTTTCTCTGACAAGGATGTTGGTGAAGGAATTGTGGAAAGAGGATTTTCAACAATATCACCCCTAGATTTGGCAAATTTTATAAAATCTATAGCTTCTTCGACAACATCGTTTGAAACCATTGATAGCTCCCAATTAAAGCATATATCAAATTCCCTTCACCCAAGAGTTTGAAGGTCAGAAATTGTGATATTGTTAGGAGGTATCAAGCAAGACAAAAATTTCCATTCTTCAAAATCGTCTTCAACAGTGGTTTCTTGTTCATGGGAATCTTCATCTTCATCAGCAGTATCAGAAGGTATAGGAGAACGATCAACATGCCATGCTCGATATCATAAATTCCACCAATTTTCAATCAATGTTTCAATGGAGAGGCCAATATCAGTGGGAATATTACGAAATGGTTTGTACAAAAGTAACTCAGTCCAATAGAAAGTCTCAAATTCATCAGAAGCCTCACTGGAAATAGAATAAAAGCATGGGCAAAGTCGAACAATGGCATGAACATATCTATGTTTCCATGGTTCTTTTTTACGTTTTCCATCAAAGGTCCAAGATCTTGCTATTTCAATCATAGACAAATGATGAAGAAATGAAGGTTGATTTTGATATATTTGAAGAAAACTATCTGGCTCAGAAAATTGATGGGGATCATTTGATACTTTCTTGAAAACCTTTCTACCAACATTTAAGGGAAATAATTTCCTACTGCAAACAACAAGAGGTAGTTTCAATAACATATGACATGTTTCTTGTGCACCAATGTCACGATCAACAAGGGTTTCTGCAAGGAACCTTCTGTATGCACACAATATAGAAGCTTCTGAGCCGCTTTCATTTGAAATTCTAGTCAACATATATTGGTAACTTTCTGATCTCTTTTCTGCCTTGGAAGCATAATTTGCAATATATTTCAAGACAACATGTCAAGAAACCACAGGCTGACAATCAACATTAGCACACCACATTGTAAGAAGATCAACATTATGAACATTTATCCTATCATCATTTCTTGTGGGCTCGTATTTCTTTTTCCCTTTATCATCTATGAGCAATATTGAATCATCGCGAACCTCCCATGGAGCATTGTATCAACATTTGAGAATAGACCCTTTTTTTCGCAAACAAGAATCTACACTGCACTTTGTATGTCTTTGAAAACGATTTAACAAATGATCATAATCATCTTGAGAATTAGAAGAGATAATTTGTTCACTATTTAATAGGCATGGATCATCATTTAAGCTTCAAGGAACCATTATGTTTCATCGATGAATATCATGTGGATTCCATACTGTTACATATTTATCAAAGAATGTCTTTGCAGTGTGCACATTAGAAGGATTTGACCAATCCAATGTGTCCATGTTTGGTGCACCTTCCAACCACAAGAAACCATGTATGTGGGATGAACCTCTATGTTTTCACTCATACCTAAAAAAAAGTAAATATATTATACAAAGTTAGTAAACATATATAGAAGAGTACAAGAGGAATGTGAAGCTAAACAAAAAGTAGAAATCCATCAAAACAAACATGTACCAAATATCTTTAGCTTTAAGATATTTTTTTATGACTTATTCCTCGAAGATTTGAAATATTTGATGCATATACATGGAAACAAGATGCGAGTACTCGATGACATTTTCAACTTTTTTACGATGTTCATTGAAACGACAAGAATGTACATTTTTGGGCACGACATTGTGTAAGTCAGGCCACTTTGTGTTAGCTTCACTCAAAGTAAAAAACAATGTTGGACAACCCAACTGAGTAATCATGTTAGTGAGTTCAACATGACACTTTGTTCAATAGGGCCGTGTACCTCGAAGAGTAGAACCAAAACACATAATATGCTCAACCAACTTATTGTCAGGTAAATCAATTAGTTGTTGTCGCAAGTCTAGAATTGTTGTAGGTGAGTTATCATGCATATTCTTCTTTACAAATACTGCAACAGTTGCTTGGCTATGATGGCACATAATCATGTTCAATAAGAAATACCAAAACCTTGGATGCCTTCCAAATCTATGATCAAAGAATCTGAGAAGATGTAATCCATATTCATGCAGTTGAATATTACAAATATGAAGATGCAACCAATCAACCTCACCAGTGGGGAATAATGTGGGGAAATCCATGTCCAATAACCCTTCTGTATTATATTAATTTATGGGAGACAAACCAATGTATGGCCAGTCCAAGCATTCAACAGGTGTGGAATCTGCATTTTGAATGAATGTTTTTATTTCTTCCCTTTCTCTCCCTTCATTGGGTAGTTTGGAAACAAAAGATGAAGGATGAGCATGCAAACAATCAAGAGCCAGCTCTTGATTGTTAACAACATTACTCTATGTTTATTGAATATCACAATCAACAAATTTAAGCATACTTGACACATCTGTTGGTTTTTCAGGGAGAGAAGTAAGTGAATCCATGTCCATTTGAACATCCCTGTAATATTTATCCGTTTGAATTTTGTAACGCAATGCATGCAAAACTCATGATCTATCTACATAGCATTCATAATGTTTAGATTGTGCACTGCGTCTCCTAACAATGAGGATGTCAAGATATTCAAGACGTCATGGAAGGTTTCTTGCAATCGTGGAAATATCTTGTGAAAAGCTAATTGTGTGACCACTATATTTATATTTCCCACCACGAGCATGTGTCACTTGCAATATTGGATTAACCCTTGCTATTACCATCTCTTCAACTTGGGTAAGAACATTTAGAACATGAGGTTGGTCACCTAGATCCATGTTATTCCAACGAGACAAATAGTGGGAACCTCGCTCATATTTGTACCTTTTGTACATAGGACCTTTAGACCCTCTCAAAACTTGGATTCTAGGATAAGATTCACGACAAACATGGCAAATTTTCACAATGGAGAGGCTATCAATATTAGCTTGAAATGTTTTATGAACTTCAATCATGTTGGTATGAAAATGATGAAAAGCAGTTTGATTCACTTGATGGATATGAATTCTAGACAACAGAGCATGTTCAAGATCAATGTCAAAGGCCCTACCCAAATTTGGTCCAAGAGGAGTTGTTGCATTACTTCCAACATTTCTTTCCCTTGAATTTATGGAGTGCATATATCTATTTTGATTGCATTGAATGGTGTCCTAGTAAAAACAAATATAAAAATGTTAAATTCCAACTTACTAACTTACAAGAGAAGGAAAAATAAAATCCTTGGAATGCAGATGACGAACAATTACATTATATTACGAATAAGATGGTCTTGGTTGATGTGGACCAAGATTATGAGAAGGCTCTCCTTGAGTTTGAACATGTGTTGTTGGAATATATTGGTCGTTGATTTATATACCTCTATTGGAATGGTTAGTGTGTTGCAAATAAGGAGGAAATAAAATGTTAATTTACTAATTTTAGTAATCTATATATCGAAATGTTGTTGAAGAAATTTGACAAAGAATTATGGCACTTGAATACCTTAGTTGTTCCAAGTGAAATAATTCTAATTGATTTTGTTGGTGGATGGATATTAGCTCAAAAATTTGGGAGAGGAGACATAGATCCAACAACAACAGGGAAAGGTTGCAAATTATCAACCAAATTTGCAAGAAAATTACTGTCACCCACAAATTCAGATGGCCCTATATTTTGAATGTTTTCGAGAAATCTACTATGAAGGTGTTCTAGCCTCCCTTCATGATGCAATGTAGGAGTTCCATTTGTAGAAGACTTAGGGTTGTCATTTGAATCAAGGTTTTCAACATGATGATCTTTTGGAATATGAGAAGTTTCTGCAATGAAGACAACATTGTTATGAGATTGTGGAACATAAGAAATATCCAAAGTATGAAAATATTGTGGGAAAGAAACATCAACACACATTGTTGTTAGCATGATAGCAGCTAAACTTCAATACTTACGACTATGGAGAAAATCGTTTTGAATATTATTTCGAGTGGTTCTTGTACGATACAAAGCTCTTCTACGTTCATTTATTGCATCTTTGTTTTGTTGATACCGTAAACGACGGATTTCATTTCTCCTCTCACATGTCGGAGAACGAGTTCGTTTCGTAATACGTTTACTTGTGCCTTCAATAGACATTTCTACAAAAGGAAAAAATACATCATGATTAACTTGGCATATATTGTGCCTTTAATGAACATTTATATCTTTAGTAAGCAATTTTTACTAAACATATATTGTGCCTTCAGTAAACAATCTTTATATCAATCCATATGACAATGATATGAAACTGAAAATTATCACAATTGAATATGAATATTGAATATCAATTCATAAGACAAGTACAACATGTTTGATAATATTATGAATTCTTTATTAAAAGGAAAAGTAGACTAAGCCAACAAATCTATTCCCAATGGTGGAATGTCATCAACATAATCCATGTTTGGAAGTAGTGGGAAAATATTTCCATTTTCAATCAGATCATTGAATTGGACTTGAAATGGAAATCTCAACTCAAAGTTTTGCAACATGGATACATTTGTCATATTTTTTTGGGACACAAGAGCGGGTCATCAAATCATATAACATGAGTGGAACTTCATTGTTCTTTCGCATGAGCACTATCTTGTCCATTGTTCGAAATGGAAGATATCCAAGACATTTTATATTTATGTCTATTGAAAGGTGTTGCAACAAATTCCATTTGAATCCCCAGTCATCCTCAAAACACTCCAAACATTGTTCAATAGATGTTTCACCAAATATAAAATTATCCACTTCTTCAATAGACCAAACAGAGGTGGAACCATCATTGATGAGGCATATAAGTTGGTTATTGTATAATGACAATGACATACATCATATGCCAGGGATTGGAACAAAATAAAAACCCCACTGATTATTTAAAACATCCATCCAATATATTGTGTACCCATAGTAAGGGCAGCCTTCATAATCTTTGTCCAAATACAACCAATAAATTTTACTTTTATAGACCACTACCTCTTTTGGAGGTGTAGTGCCACCATAAGGAATGTTTGTACTCCTCCACACCCTGTCAAGGCTACTGTAAATGAAATACTTTGATTGCATGTTGTTCGAAATATGTTTCAAAACAACCCATTCATATTTTCTAGCATTGGCATTTTCCAAGAGTGTAAAGAAACCCGAGTCTCCAACCCATATAGAACCTATGTTCTTGAATGACTTCGTAAATGGATTCATCAAAAAATAATTCTTTGTAAGGGAGCATCTTGGTGGTAAAGACAACAAAATCATGGATCGAACAGTGCATTCAACTGTATAGCTAGAATCTATAAATGCAACATGAAAACGACAAACACGACTAGTTTGATGAAGGTATCCTCCAACGAAGTAACCTTCCTCGCCATAGAGAAAATGAATTAGAAAACCATATTCATTGCAGGAAAGTTGATGACAATGCACGAGGAATTAAGGGGTTTGTAGAATAACATTCCGGTGTTTACAAATGGTTATAAATCTTGTCAACACTGAAAAGGGGAGCCAATAAAATATCATCTCCAAAATCTAGAATGGAAAACAACTCCATATGGTTGGATCCATAATGATGTCAAGAAATTTCCTAGCACTAAAAAAATAGGAATAAAGTGATTATAACTTTTATAGAATGAAATCTAAAACATAAAGCTTGTAAAATAAATCAACCACTTCTAAGCATGAAAGATTTTATTTGAATATAAATTCTAGGCATCAAGTGAATATAAATCAACCACTTGTGAATATAACTTCTAGGTATCAAGTGAATATAAATTTAATAAATCAAATAACCATTCTTTATAAATGCAATGAAGATGAGGGCTTAACACCCAAAAGATAGAATCCAAAATGAGAGATAAAAAGTTCTTTATAGGCATTGTTATATTGAGCATATTTATAGTAAACATATATAGAATAATAATCCAATATTTACAGTGAACATATATAGAATAATAATCCAAACAATAATTTTCTTCCAATTCATTAATTTTTTGCCAATTCATAAAGTATGAAGAAAGGTAAAAAATTAGAATTAAATTAAACATAAAAATATTGAAATAGATAAAAAAAAAAAGACTTTCATCATCTATTATTTGGATTTATATATTTTTCTCTAAGATATCAAGATGCTTTGCAATCCACACATGGAGTGGTGAAAATGAGGATGTAAGATTAAATATGAGAAGAATAGTTTGCCTTTTAAAGTTTAATATACTTGAATTACTTTAAAATATATATTACTTTTGCTATGTTGATAAGAATATATGATCTTATTCTGTCCTAAGGATTTTAGTCTTATTATGTGACAAAATAGTGAGTATGCAACATTGTTTTGTTAGCTTCAATTCAAACATTGTATTATTGTTATATGACATAATTGTAGATTACTTAAGTAAATTAGAATTCAACTACGTTGATGTTTAACTACCTTATTTTTATATAAACACTATTAAAATAAAAACAAGTATCTGTAACTAAAGTTAGTTAAAGGTACTTGTATGAATAGATATCAATAATAATAAAGTTACATGTATAAATAGCTTAAAAATTTGTTGACGTGTTGGTTAAGAGTTTATGTTTTAATATGGCATGGATGCATGCTTTTGTTTATTCCATTTGATGCAACTTAATTGTGCAAGTCGTATCTAGATTTTAGAGCGGAGGGCTAATTTAAATAAAATAATGTTAACCTAGGTAAAATGTAGCGCTTATTCAGACTTTGCGTTAGTGTATAAAATGTAATGCTTATTTAGACTTGGCAATAAAAGTGGTTGGTTAAAGAGGTAGATTATATGTATAAATGGTGGGTTGAAGAGGTAGATTATATGTATAAAAGGTTGGTTGTTAAATATGTAGATGTAGATTATATGTATAAATGGTTATAGGAGAAAATTATGCATGATGTTATAAGTTAAAGAATGGTTGTGTATCATTTTTTCCTTTCTCTATGTTGGATATCATAGTATTCAGGAACATGATGGAAAGGGCACACTGTCAATTATTGACTTTTTACCTTGCTCCACTTTTACCATTTAATTAATGGTTGGAATGTTCTTTTTGCGATGTATTTTATATTTAGGTGATTTTCCTATAGTTATTTTGTATGTTTAGGGATATTTGAAAAAGACATATTTCCAATTGTATGTGGCTTCACCTTTACCATTTGATTTCAATGGTTGGAATGTACTTTTTTCTATGTATTTTATATTTAAATGCTTTTCCTAAAATATTTTGTATGTTTAGATCTATTTTTTTTTTTCAAATACTTTTCATTTTATGCGAATGAGAAATGCCTAATTCTTTTTCATTGAAAAATATTTGAAGTGCCCTAACCACTTATTAAAAATTTGTTTCCAAACTTACATGTATTAAGTTGATTATCTCCCATACTAATAGAAAAAGGTTCCATGGGAGGATCCAAACTTACATGATAAACTTGAAAAGTGTGATAAATTTAATGACCATTATGGTCTCACTTTCATCATTGGTTTATTTGTGAACTTGAAAGGTTTCATGGGAGGATCCAAACTTACATGATAAACTTGAAAAGTGTGATAAATTTAATGACTATTATGTTCTCATTTATTTGTGAACTTGAATGTTAAAATAACTTTCACCATTTAATCTTCTTTTAAATTTCATTATTCTTCATTTAAATTCTTTTATAATGTCACATTCCTCCTGACTCATTTCTTTGTGAACTTGAATGTTAAAAGAACTTTGATTATTTAATATTATTCTTTTAAATTTTATTGTTTTTCATTTAATTTTTTTCATCTTTTCTTTATACGTCATTTTTTTTACAATGTTAATTTCAATTTTAATATCTAATAAATATATATTTAAATTAAAATTTTAAAATATTTAAATTTTCACTACATTTAAAAATCATAAAAATTTATTAAAAATAAAAATAAAAACTTTAACATTTAGGAGAAAACATGAATAATTAGAAATCATAAAAAATTATTAAAACTAAGAACTAAAACTTATAGGAGAAGACATGAACAGTTAAAAATTAAAAACATCACCGTTAAAAATTAAAAACATCACCATTTGATGCAACTTAGTCGTGCAAGTCATATCTAGATTTTCATTTTCATCCTCAACCATGTAGAAACATTAACTACCCGTATTGCTTCATATTTACAAACCCTAATATTATTTACATTATAAGTAATGTTTAATATTACATGCCCTTGAGCGTTCTTTTATAAAAGTGGTCAACTATTGAATTGAGCTTCATGGCTTTAAATTTTCAATGGCACCTAAGTTTATATTTCTGAAATAGAAGTTTATTGTGGCTGGGTTATTCTCAAAACATAAATTTATTCTATGGAAGGGAATATGGACTTGCTTATCTCCTTAATTCATTTAAGCCCAATCACGTTTATATTGAATGATTTATCCTTGACAATGCAGAGGGTTGGGACTTGGAATTCCACTCAGGGATTGCAATGCCAGTCTACAATCACAAGGGGATATCATTTGAAACCTGCATATATACCAATCTTCTTTTACTAATTTGTTTATAAGGGTCGGCGGATATTTCAAAAATCTCCATCACAACACTTAATGCTTGTTTCACGAGCTGAATGATTTACAAGTCAACCACTTAATGTTGTTTTACATGTCAAACACACTTAAATTCAATGATTTATCGTTGAGAATGCAGATGGTTGCAAATTGGAATTCCACTATTATGGCCGATAAACGAAAATCGTAATTATGTTAGGAGGATAACACTCCCCTCTTGTGACTGACGGAGGTAAATCATTTAATATTTCGCTGTGATTATATCTGATACATTATTTAATAAAGTATTAGGTTATGTGAATAATCGCGGTGTAAAATTATTTTGAGTTATATGTCGTGTGAAATATAAGCCACGAAACCTCGGCGGCTGATAACACTCCCCGCATAGTAAAAACTCTCAACCTAGTAAAATTTCTCGTCCAGTAAAAATCTCGAGTTAAATTAAAAAAAAACAAAAAACTAATTGATACAAAAGGCTTGCCTGCCTAATAAAAATCCCTCTTAATAAAAAAAAACTTGCAAAAGTATGAACACGTACCTCACTTAATTAAAAAAAACTTGTCGAAGTATATAAATACTTTGAACTGCACGGTTATAAGAATATACTTCGTGTATATGCTTAAGCCAAACTATATCCTAATATGCGATATATTTATTTTAACCTAAAACTATATCCATATTTTAGGTTATTACCATAAAACTATAAGCCATTATATTTCAAACTTTTGTGTTATTATAATATAGGGTTAGAATGACAATATAATAACCATAATGACATGTGGCTTATTGTCATTAAAATATATCCATTTTTTATATTTTTATATTGTCATTAAAATAAGGTGTTACGGTATGTCTTAAAGTAACCAATATGTGTGGCTTAGGTTATTATTATAGGGTTATAATGACAATATAATAACCATATGTTGTTACCGGTTTGGCTTACCGATAACCGGTTTGGATATAGGTGTTACCATAAAATATTAGAAATAACCATAATATAGGGTTATAATGACAATATAATAGCCATAATGACATATGGCTTATTGTCATTAAAATATGGTGTTACCGGTGTTGTCATTAAAATATATCCATTTTTTGTATTTTTATATTGTCATTAAAATATGGTGTTACTGGCTTAAAGTAACCAATATATGTGGCTTAGGTTATTATTATAGAGTTATAATGACAATATAATAACCATATGTTGTTATTGGTTTGGCTTACCGATAACCGGTTTGGATATAGGTGTTACCATAAAATATTATAAATAACCTAACACACACCTTAATACGTATATGGTGTTACCGGTTTTGAAATATGCAAACCTAATACTTTTGTCTTAAATAAAGTTAGGTTAATACTTTATAAACAATAAAGTTTCGTGGCTTACCTGAGTTAGGAGGATTTACAAACAAACCCTAATTTGTCTTTCGACGTTCTCCAGCTAGATGGTTGTACAGAAGAAATCAATAGGATAACTGTATTGGGGGAGAATACTATTCTGCTATGCAGTATTTGGGATTTCAACCATGTATGTGATTTCGGCGACGACCAATTAGATGGGCATCCATTCAATCAGCAAATTGTATGGAGTTCGAAATTCAATTGGCGTGAGATGATACAACGCCTAGACAATAATGCCTATATTTTCGATTTCAAACATGAAGTTATTAATCTCAACAAGGATCTTATAGACGACTTAAATGCTTTAATTACTGCATCACGAGCGATGTGATATTTCTCAACATTGATTGTTTCCCATGACAATGGAGATGATTAGTTGTGTTCCATTTCTCTTGAATTGCTTTCCACTGAGGAGTATGCTTTAGGATTGAAGATTCAACATTGAGTTTTATAGAATTTGACCACGAAATTGAATTTTATAAATTGGGCTCTGAATCTGGTCAAACCACTTGAATCTCGTTTTCAATTTTAAAATGCTCGGACCATTTTTCATTGGCGCAGGGGATTTTTTCAACTTGTCCAATCCGTTTAATAGCGTTCGCAGTTTCTATGCAAATCTAATTTTAAACTATTATGCAGGTATACTTTTATGAGTACATACCTGTTCCAGAAAAGGCCGCCGAGTTTGATAATCAAATACTCCTTTTCAAGACTGATGTTGCCTCCTTTGAGATTAGGGCCGAGATACTTAAGAGATATGCACAATATATACATTAGGAAAACATTAGCATGCAAGCGGTTGTCTCTAATTTGTGCATGCTGTCTATAAATTTTAAAACTATAATTCTTACATAGCGGCTGCTTTGGCCAGAAACTTCGAGCACCCATCCCCACTGTAAAGAATACTACTTCTTTTGCCTGCATGCGACTGAGTCTAAATTTAAAAAACTTCAATTGGTAAATGTTTACAGAATGGGTGGCTCAGAGAATGCATGGCGGTTCAGGTCATGCATGCATGCAGTTGTCTATAAAGTGTCCTTCCCCCATATAAACAATAACACTTCTTAACACTTCTTTTGCATGCATGCCGCTGTGTCTAAAAAACTTAAATTCCCAAATGCTCACAGAATGCGTGGCGGTTCAGGTCGTGGAATGTTCATAATATGGGAGGTAATGCGTGGAGGTCGTGGGATCAGAAATGAATGGTGCTCTAACATAAAACATGTGGAGTGATATAAATGTGGCATGTATACATATTAATCATTCTTAATCATTTGAACATGTCAATTATATTCTTAATCGTTCGAACGTGTCAATTATATATGCTCACAGTAATTTTTTAAGTAGTCTTAGGTAAATGTAAAAAATAAACATGTTAACTTATTTTTAAAGATTATTATTTAGACGCAAAATTAGACAAAATTGGTTTCCCGTTGTGTCAAGAGGTGGTAATTTGAATGAGGTTGGGAGTAGTTAAATGATGCATCTTAAAACAATCTCAAATGACAAATGACCGTGTGAAATAACAACTAATTCTTTGTTTACCAAAAGTTTAGCTCTAGCAAATATCAATTATTAAAGGCTTTTGTTTTTCAAAATTTATTTTTGAATGCATAAATAGATTCAGCATGTTGAAAAACTATCATAACACTGAATTATATAGAAATAATCACTCAAATCCACCAATCCAACAATTTCTTACCAAATTATAAATATCCACCAATACAACAATTTCTTACCAAATTATAAATATCCAGAAAAAAAAATTATTTCTTAAAACCTTTAACCAACTAACCTACTACATATTAAATTGAAATTTAGTATCATCAACAAATCGTATTGAAATTTATTATATCAACAAATCGTATGTATATACACTTTCTATGTGACGTACAGGAGTATTCGACTGTATATATGCACATAGCTCTGAACTTAATGTGCGAAGACTCATGATGATTCACTAAATGCGATGCCGTGACCTAGATCTATAAGTAATGTACAAGCCTACAGATAAAATCAGCACTGTCGATGCTATCAACACGCCATGCTTAGAAAACGTTGAACTGTATGAAGCAGGAAATTGGTCAGTTCGCCAAGCTGACCAGCTTCCATCATCCTTTTTTCTTTCATGATCTCCATATTCTTTTATGTTTCTAAATTCAGATCGGTGCGCAGAGCCCGCCTCATTAGATACTGTCTGCGCATGAGTTGATATTGGTGGCTGCCCAACTAACTCTTCGGCCTGTTCAGGCGCTTCTGTTTTTCTCTCTTCCACCAATTCGTTTGATTTTTCCGCAGGTACAGTGGGTTTTTCTTTATCATCATCCTGTCGAATCGCTTCTGGATGTCTTGCGCTTTGATCGTCCTCTGCAGGTTGCTCCTTTATCGAATATTGTTGTCCTGTGGGAGTCGACCTTCCGACCTTCGACTGTAGCGATTGATCTGGCTTTCCAGTGGCAGGAGCCGCGTCTTGATTCTGTTGGTCGGAGATGCGGAGCAAAGGCAGGTAGACACGCAACCTTTCATCCCCAAACTTGGCAGTAATGCCATCGAAATTCAAATTTCGAGGAACGCCGATAACTTTTCTGAACCTATGCTCCTCTCTCTGTTTTTTCTCCAATCTCCCTCCCACCTTCGTCATTTCCTCCACTTCCTTCATACCATGTTCTCCGCTGATGACGAGATTGCCCCGGCTATTAACCTGCACTCTCAGATCTTCTTTTTTAAAACCTGCACAGATAAATCCTGGAATGGAATCAATTATCCCCAAGAGTATTGTACAGGCATTTCATAATAAATAGATTTAGAAAGGTATAACTGTATATTAATGGAATCACCTGGGAGATCGACGACCACGAGGCGAGCTTCAGGTATCTCCTCGACGCGTACTTCAGGCTCGAACTCGGACTCCATCCCCTACCTTAATCTCCTCTCCTAACAAAATAGGATAAGATTTTTCGCCTTCTTTTAATCAGCAAACAACTAATATCCTCCTCCACAGAACCAAAACAGATATGGATGGCTTTGTTACGGGTCTGCGTATGTATATTTATATCCATTTCCAAAAACTGAAGGAGCCGCGTGATTCGGATTTGTTGTCAATGGATCTGTTGTTACTGTCGGCAAGACTTGTGAACGTATAGTGAAAGTGTGTACAGAGAGGTAAGGTATCTTGATTAATGAGACAAGGAATAGAATAGCGTGGCGAGAAGCATCGAAGAAGTGGACGTTTCGTTCGTTGGAGGAAGGGTTGGCATATGTTCTTGGGAAGCATTGAAGAGCCCCTTCAGAATATGCTGATATATATTGAAGTAAATTAATACAGCCAGGGTTAATCACAACAAATGCTACCATTTTACAGAATTATCAAATCCATGGATGGATGAGTTAACGTTATAATTTTCTTTCATATTCACTAGATAGCTTTATAGCTTTAGTATACTACGAGGGTCAATCATGACAAATACAATTGATAGATTTACATTGAAAGATTAAATTATGTGTTTTATTAATGACAAAGTGAATATAGTAAGATGTATGTGAAAGGCATTATTATATAGTGAAATTAATTAATACATTAGTTGAAAAAAGTTAAGGTTTATTTTATAATTTTTTATGGATAAAATGTGTAATTTGAGTAGTGTTTATAAATTAAAATGGAAAAGAAATGGAAATTTTAATATAAATTGTTTTATTTTTTTTTAATATTTATATAAAAAATGTAATAATAATAAAATTAGTATAACCCATTTTAAGATGGTAGGTTTTAAGCATTTGAAGGTTTATGTATTGATTTAGTTTTGATAATTTTTGGTGGTTTTTAGATAGGAGGTTGAAATGGATCCATATTACTTATTTACTTCTTAAATAGTTATATTACTTGATTGAGTGTAATTAATTGTAATTATTTTTAATTGATGATTTAATATCAATAAAGGGTGGAAGGAAACTTGAGAGGATTTGAAGAGGAGGGCACAAACTATGATATCTCTTGTAATCTAACAACCTATGCATTGAAAAGAGTTTGAGAAGGGAATGCCAAGGTTGGGGTGCACAAGTCATTCTATCTCTTTCCCATCGATGACGTGGGTAGAGAGAGTGATGACATAGGGTGTACAGGTAGTGTATGGTGGTGTGGGGCCCACAAAGTTATAAAAAGGATGGCATGACATGGGATGAATGAAACCTATGAGAGTTATGAGATTTAGTCAGAGGCTAGAGTAGGGTAACTCTGGCATCCTAGGCCAGTAATTTGAGCCATAGGATGAGAAACCATGATACAAGATTGTAAATTCTAATTCTTAATGGCCATATCCCCCAAAAAAGAACTAAATAAACCTCCTAGAGATGATTGGATATGATAAAATGCATGTTCATGTGGGGAAATTAAAATGCATTAGAAATAGAAAGCATGCATTCACATAAACTCATGGAAACCAAATTCCCATGAATGTAATCTAGTACAATCACATACAATCTACAAGATATATAGATTTTCATAATAGAAAATAAACATAACTTCTACATATTCATAAAGGACAATGATGCACTTGCTTTTAACAAAGATTGCTCTAAGAAACCATTTGTGTAGGAGCAATTTTCTATCCAGTTGATGGTATCCAGTGTATATACCACCCCCAAGCCTGACTATGAAGCCATCAAGATGAAGTAATCAAACCAAAAACTTCTATCTCTCTCAGTCCAACCCCTCTACTTCCATGCTCAACATTTTTTCTCATCATAAAGCATTGAAAACATCTAATCCAACCATCATCAACCAAGGAGCTACTTTCCACTACCCCATACAACACAAGGAATATTTTCCCCTACTTTCTCAACAATCCCTTGGAGATATTCTCCCCTTCAGTTCTATTCAATGTGGGAAAAAAAAGTCCACTCTATTGTATGATTTTTTTTTAAAATTGTTTGTAAGACCAATACTTAGCTTTTGAGCATCCAAAACGTAGAAAATTCATAAAGGGTGGCTCATTCCTAACTTTTCCAGCCTTTTTTATTACCTACAACCATATACCTTTCATCCTAGATTAGCAATCTCTTCTTCACATTGTTGATTTTGATTGATTTCCAACTTGGTCATAATTAGCAATGGAGAACACAATATGAGTGGTCTAGAGAAACCACACGAGGATGATGGAATGAATGCTAGACTTAAGGGAAATAATATGATTGCTAAATATTATGGCTAACATTACTTCTAATAGGAGGAATGTAAGACCCCTATAATTCGCATTATGATTGTACTCAACCCATGCTTCCATAACTACATAAGAGGACTTCCCTGTTAAACTGTGACAATAAATTTCCAAGTTTAGGATTCTAGATCCTATAAATTAGTGATTGGTTGTAAATAATGAGACAAAATTAGAGAAGCGCTTTCTATAGTCTGTTCTTCTGTAACTATGTATTCTTATATATTCATGTAAGCTCGTAGAGGCAGAAGTGTGTGAGTGAGTTGTTGTAATCTCCATGATTTGAATAATAAGACAACCAATACCTCTGCTTGGTGGACTGTTGGCACAGGGGCAGACCCAAAGTTCAACTCTAATAGCGCATCAACAAGCCCTAACTATTGGCCCTTTCTACAACACCTGTGAAGCATATGCAGTCTCACTCGAAGTAGAAAAAGGGGGTTGCAGGACATAGGTGTCTACAACCATAAGAAATGCAAGTGGAATCAAGGCAACCACACATGGAAATCAGATTATTATTTCCAAACATAAACCTACTTCGCACAGTTATATATCAGATCTAACATACTAATGCATCATCAGAGTAACAAAGAAAAGAACACAACACCAATCACACACAACAATAGGATATACATGGTTCACCCTCCCCCTAGGGCTACGTCCATATAACTGTGATTTATAATATATTAGGTGAAATATTACAGTTCTATTTTTGCTCTTAGCTTGCAGATCTCTCTCTTTGTCTCTTCTCTCTATCTTCCTTCCCTGCGCACCCAACTGTAGGGTTGATCTTCGCACCCAGTTGAAGATCTTACAATATAGAATTCTCTCACCACACAATACTTCTCTCTCAACAATAACAAAAATCACTCATCATCACATATACTTGAACCCTATCAGGTCCTCTTGACCTTTATTTATACATTACAATAGCTCACCGACAGCCTAGGTGTCTAAAAACCTAGGTCAACTTGATCCATGTTTTCATGGCTTCGCCCAACCTGTCTTTCCTTCCTTCCCACGAGGTTCTCCAAAGCATCTACTGATGGATTTTTTCACTTGCTCAGCTGTCCATGATCCATCTTCCTTGTTGATCTATTTTCCTCGATCTCTTCGTCCAACAAATTTCTCTCTCGGGATTCACTCCATCTTTTATGCTTCTTTAACCACTTCGATTTGATCTCAGTCAACCTTCCTTTAACGCAGTTTGCGTTTCTCCTTTTCTTCTATAATATTTTCTTTCTTCCACAACCAAGGGCCAACAGGCCCCCAACACTCACATGTAACTCATCCCGAGGCACTCTGATCCAAATATTCTAATGTATCTTGACTTCAAACTACGCAGCACAGCTTGTGCTTCCTGCTCTATTCCTCCACCCTGTGTGTAGACT
>ML790082.1:557334-572691 GCA_009831015.1 Picea engelmannii
CCACTTGTTGACAATCTCAGTCTGCCCATCTGTCTGAGGGTGATAGATGGTGCTAGGTTTCAACTCTATCCCCACCAACCGAAACAACTCTCTCCAAAATGTCCCTATGAATCGATTGTCCTTTTCACTGATGATGTTCTTCGGCAACCCATGAAGTATGAAGACCTCCCTGAAGAAAATCTCAGCTACCTGAACTGTGTTGTACTTTGTCGGTATGACGTAGAAGTGAGAAAACTTGGTCAATCATTCGACCACTACATAGATACAGTCCTTACCCTAGACCTTGGGTAGACCTATGATGAAGTCCATAGATATACTCTCCCATTTCTGCTCTGGAATGGGGAGTGGCTGAAGTAGCCCTGCTGGAAAGTCACACACTCATTGAAATGTCTCATAACGTCTTGTTTGAGGCCCTTCCATGAGAACCTCTCTCTGATCTATATGTAGGTTTTGAAAAACCCTTGATGGCCTACTAGAGGTGAATCATGAACTGCGGTGAGGATCTTCTTATTAAGCCCTGAATCTAGCACCAAGTAGACTCTATACTTGTAAAATATGACATTGTCAATGACCCTATACCGATCATCCTGTATATTCCCATCCATCACCTCACAAGCGAACTTGTTCTTGGAATATTCCACTAACAAGTGGGATTTCCAATTTGCTCAAATCTCCATCAAAGAACATGTCACAGGTCTACTTGATAGTGCATCGGCCACAATGTTCTTCTTCCCCTTGACATACTCTATGTCAAAGTCAAATGCCTATACCTTCATCACCCATTTCTTTTGGTGCTCACTGAGCTCCTTCTACTCAAGGAAATACTTCAAACTATTGTGATTAGTCTTGATCACGAATTTGTTGCCCACCAAATATTGTCTGAACTTGGTCAAGGCATGCATGATTGCCAACATTTTCTTGTCATAAATGGAGTACAACCTATGAGGTTGTCTAAGCTTTCGGATCTCAAATACAATGGGGTGTCCTCCCTGCATCAAAACTGCACTGATCGCTTCGTCAAATGTGTCACACTCTAGTACAAAAGGTAGGGTGAAGTTTGGTAGTTCCAACACTAGACAAGTGCCCATCAATTACTTCATGTGATCAAAGGTTTCTTGTGATTTCTCAGTCCATATGAAGGCCCCATTCTTGGTAAGATTTGTCAGTGGTGCTCCAAGATGAGAAAAACCCCAGACGAATCACCTGTAATAGTTGTACAGCCCAAAGAAGCTCCTCAATTCTGTCATGTTCTCGGGCATCAGCCAATCCATAATGGCCCTAATCTTCTCTTGGTGCACCTATACCCCATTTTCACTGATGATGTGGCCTAAGCAAAGCATCTCTATAATATCGAACTCGCACTTGTAATCTTTGGCATATAATTAGTATGCCTCCATGATGCTCAATACCTCATCCAGGTGCCTCATATGCTATTGCCATGACCGACTATAGATCAAGATGTCGTTGAAGAAAACCAAGACTGATTTCCTTAACTGATCCCTGAATATATGGTTCATGCAAAACTGGAATGTAGCGGGTGCATTGGTTATCCCATATGGCATAACCAAGAACTTGAAGCGTCCAAAATGACATCGAAATGTCGTCTTCTCTATGTCCTGCTCTCGAATGTTGATCTGATGATATCTAGAGTGTAGATCATTTTTTTAGAAGAAAAATGCCCCATGCCATTCATCCATGAAATCGTCAATGCATGGGATAGCGTACCATTTCTTGATGGTTTTCTTGTTCAAGCCTCGGTAATCAATGCACATCCTCATGGTGCCATCCTTCTTTAGAAATAAGACAACTAAAGAAGCAAATGGGCTGTTGCTCGGTCTGATGTGTCCCATCACCAACAATTCCTTGATTTCCTTCTCTATATCATCCTTGAACCTCCTAGGATGAAGATAGGGGGGGGGTGATCATAGGTTTTTCCCCCTCGTCCAACTCAATGGTGTGCTCAAACCCCCTGTCAGGTGATCTCCCTAGTGGAATTGCCTCAAAGACCTACTGATGTTGTCCCAATAAATTCTTGATCTCTGTATGGTATTGTTGTCAACCTTTTGAATCCTTCTGAGTAGTGATCAAACATTCTAAGGCATATGCTACCTCCCCATGTATAAATATCCTCTCCATCCTCTTAGTTGAAACTATCTTGGGTGCTCCTATCGACATACCTCTTAGAACAACCTTCTTCCCATCCTGATCTCTGAATCCCATTTCCAAGGTTTGTTAGTGATTTTTCCCAAGGTAATCATCCAATGAACTCCTAACACCACGTTTGTGTCCAATAGGTCAACCACATAAAATGTGTTTCTCACTGTGTAGTTTCCTAACTTCATCTCTAAGTTTGGAACTCTGTCTAGACACTCCACTGTGTGGCCATCTACTACCGCAACATCAAACCCATCAAACTCCTCTATCTTAAGTGCTCATCTTGATACTAGTGAAGTGTCGATGAAGTTTTGGGTGGCCCCACCATCTATCAGGGTGATTTCCCATTGCCCCTAAATAATCTCTCTAATACAGAGGGTATCATACATGGAAACACCAGAAAGGGTCTCTATGACACCTCACTTTGTTGGTTTCCTCCTGTTATCCTGTTTTGGCGGTTGTGGGACTACTGGAGGATGGGCTCATGCCAGTGTCGGTGGTCTACGGGGAGGTTTCTCCTCTACTCATGTTGACTCCTCCTATGAACTAGTGGATCCACTCTCCTGCTCCTCCTCCTCACTGTCCACATTGTCTATTGCTACCTCAATATAATGAATCTCTCCCTTGCCTGTGCACCTATGGCTTGGGACCCAAGGATATCTACAGTTGAAGAAAAGTTTCTTCCTCATAAGCTCTCACACAGTCTCATCATCCAACTTCTCCTTTCCCTTCCATTCTCTCTGGAATGGCTTCCTGTATCGATCCCTCTGGGGTACAAATTGTTTGGAGAAAGTTTTAGTCTTTGGCACTGATTCTTCTAGATCTTGAGTGCGAAGGATGGCATCCTTCAAAGTGGGAGGCATATATTCCTTCACCCATCCTCTCAACGGCTCTGTGAGTCCTTCTGTGAATAGTATGATCAGCCTAGGCTCTGATATATCTATCACTACTACAACTACCCACTAAAACTCTATGATGAACGCCTTTGTTGTGCTAGTTTGTCTCAATTGGGTTAGATCCCTGAAGTGTATCTTAGGATCCTTCCTGTCAAACATGTCCATGAGCCTATCTGTAAACTCCCTATAGGAGGTGATGCAACTGTGACCCAATGTCACTAGTCTATGGTACCACCACTCATGTGCCTCACCCTCCAAGTGTAAGGTCACGAAATTGATGGCCTCTGTCTCGATCATCTGATTGAACTTGTAATATGTGTCTATCTTCTGTACCCAAGATTTGGTGGTGTATTTGGACGATTCGTCGAAAGAAGGGATGGTGAGTTTCCCAAATTTTTGGATGAAATTGAGGTTATTCCCCTGCTGTTGTTGTGGTCCTCCCCTTTGCGGCTCTATGGGGAAGTTGTTGAGCCTGAGTCCATAGTACTCGAATAAGGTCATGTCCTGATGGAAGTCACGACCCAATGCTATGTATTCCCTCCTATACTCTGCAATTTCGTCAGCATGAGTGGGTGTCCTATGTACTATCAGTGGTGGTGCTACTACCGAGGGTGCCCTATGGAAATTTGGAAACAAGGGTCTAGGAATCCTACTCGCAGAGGTGTATGTGTGAGAGGGTGACTGGGGTCTACTACCTGCTCCCAAGTTCCCCTGTGTTTCATGCAGGACTTGTGTATCTGGGGTGCCCACTCTAGCCAATCTATCAACCACCTATGTCAAGGACTGAGTCATGGTCCAATGAATAGCTAACATATCATTGATAACTTGCATGAAAGATGCCTCTAGATCTATGGGGAACTTTCCACTGCCATCTGGTTTCTCATATCTGTCTCCTAGCATCCTCTCAACCTCACGCTCTACCCTTATCTCTGCTTCTCTATGTGCCTCTTCCTCTTCCTCTGAGCTAGAAGGAAAAGGGGGGAAATTAGGCCTATGCCTTATTTCCTGATGCCTGTTGTAAGTGACATATTCGTCACCTACGTGTTCACGGCCCTCTGGGTCTTCTGCTGCACTCATTGTCTTTAGTCATAGGCTGGAAGGACTAAATATTTGATACCATTGTAATGTTCCTGACTTGGCTAGTCTAGGAAATGCTACTAATGTGTGTGTAGGATCAAAGGTTTACATCATATAAATGATCATACAAATAATAAATGTGAAAACAGACTCCAATGTTTGTATTATGACATCTCTGTGGATTACAAAATGGCCAAATGTGGATGAATAAACTGACAATACTCAACTATATCAACATACAAAGGATTTTAGTCGGAATACAAATACGCAATTGCAGCTGAATAAAATAACAACACTCGGCTAGATCAAAAGACAAAAGGATCTTAGCCAGAATAAAAATAAGAAACTAAAAGATAATACCTGGAATATGGGAGCACTACGGAATCAATGAAGAATGATGGGATACCTAGATGATCTTCCCGGTGACTAGGGTGTGTCATTCAACACCGAAATCATCCAACTGGTGTCTTCCTCCTGGAATACACTGAACTATCTCTCCTGAGATGTGCCTTTTCTCCTCAATGACAAGTCATAATCTGCATAATGATGAATTAGGTCGCTAACCCTTCCTTTATAGCTTTCCAAAACCCTAAATCATGTTGAAACCCTAATTCACTGTTCACTTCCAAAACCCTAAATCACTGTTGAAATCCTAATTCATTGTTGACTTCTATTTTTATCTCATAATGACTTAAAATCACTTTTAACCCTTTTTAGATCAATGTCACTTTCTAAATATAACACCTGTGATTGGAGTGACCTCTAGTAACCTTGTTTACCCCTCTTTGGCCCTGGCTATAGTCTAACGGGGTGGTTTAGACCATTAAGTCTCCACTTTGGAGCTCCTATTTTGAAAGGGACATTACACTAATCCACTCTGATTCTTCAACAAGTTCTATGATTCCTTCTTCCAACATTCTGTCTAGTTCAATATTTACTTTCTTCTTATATTTAGGTTTCAATCTGTAGGGTCTTTGTTTAACTGGCCTTGCATCTGGTTTCAAGGGGATCTTCATCTCTCCCATGGGCCCTTTAATTCCCTTCATATCAATGAACTTGGTTGGAAACAAGTCCTGATATTCATGCAATAATTATGTTATCTTATCAATAGTGGCATCATCCCAGTAATCTCCAACGTTAGAAAGATTAGGTTCTTTCTCTATTCCAATATTAACTTTCTTGATTTTTATTTTCTATCCAATAAAAGGTAGTTCAACTCCTAGTCCTTCTATGTCTCACTGTTCTTCTGTTTCTACGATGTTCACCTTCCTAGGATCATCGTCTTCATCGGCATTGATATTGTAACATCCTTACAATTTTGAAGAGGTGCAGTCCATTCATCCTCTTCTTGCTCCACAGGGAGGCTAGGTGCTTCCTCAAATACTTTGTTTCTTACAACCTGTAAATCTTGATCTACTAGAGGGTGCTGACTTTCAAATAAAAATGTAGCTACAAAATTTCTAGTCATACCTTGTTAATCTACAGTGGTGAGGCACAGTTCTGCTTCAAGGTACCAATTGATAGGTGTTGTGTCTAGAGTATTGATGAATTTATGCACCCATTGATCTTGAGGAATGCAGCTCCAGGCCTCCTCACAACCTCACACATGGTCTTTCAGACAAATTTGACCTATGTACCTAACTTTGCATCCTTCGACTTGTTCTAAAAATCATGATGTCATTAAAGTGTGACATTGTATCCAAATCACGATGTTCCTTTTATGTGTACCCCACCATATTGTTGGAGTAGCCTTCAAAGCCTTATCCAGTGCCAACAATATCTGTTGTACTGGTACAGTTTCTTCAAACTCCAGTAAGAAAGTTTGTGAGTGATTCAAACCATCAAATGTGGGTAAATTACTTATTGTTGTGTCGATCCAGCGAACTTATTTGGTCGGTCTAGAACATCTCTTTGTAGATACTTCATACATTTTATTCTTCCATTTCTCCAGTTCTTCTTACGATTCTGATGAACATGCGTTGTCACTTCACCAGCTTAAATTCCCATCTCTTGTAGGATTAATGTAATCATGTTGTCTTGCTGTCAGTTTGTATATATTCTCCAACATATATGTGTGGTCTTCTTCTCTGATGGGCTCTGTGTATATTGGACTTTCATAAGGATCCAAAGGTGTGATGACCCTAAGTCCATCACCTTCAAACGTCATTCTTCTTTTCTTCAAGTCAACAAAAGTATAATTTTTGAAATCCCAATCAATTCCTAACAATGCGGGGTAAGGGAAACTATCATCGACTATCTCAATCACCTCAAAGTCCACAAATTTTCTGATCCCATTGATGTCCACAGGGACATGTTCTAGTCTTCCAAAGGGGCTCATAGCCTGTTGATTGGCCATCCTAGGCCTGATGGGGGAATATATTAATTTAGGTTTTCCCATCAATGCCCAGGTCTTGTTTTTCATAACATTGACCTCTGACCCTAAGTCGAGGACCACATAATCTATATCATACTACCCAATCTGAGCATTCAGATGTAGCTCCTTATTTTTCGTTCTCTTTTTGGATAGTTGATGTATTGCTTTATTCAGTAGAGGATATACCTTTCATAGCTCATATTGTCTGATCAAGTTTTGTAGCTCTTGTACAACGCTCTCATCCTTTATCAAATTAATGCAAGTGCATAATAATTCTATGAGTCTTTTTACCTCTTTTCCTTCTCCAGGCGAAGAAGACTGATCAAAGGCCATGGGAATTCCACATTCTCTCACTTCTGGTTGTGCCTTTGATGAAGAAGCCTGATTTCTTATAAACTCTTTTTTTGCCTCTTCAAATTTCTGATTCTCTCTCTTTGGATCAAACTCTTGTGTCTTCTCCATAGCTTTTATGACTCCTGATTGTTTTGTAGTCTTCCCTGGAGTCACCCTGTCTTCTCTTGTAGTAGTGCCTCCCCTTGTGATAGAAACAAATATGAGATCTGTTCCATGAGGTTCTATTGTGATTAGTTGTACTTGTTGGTTTCCTCCTCGTCTTTCCTGAAGTTTGGATAGCAGTGCAAGACAATATTCTTTGACATGTTCAAATGAATTGCAGTAACTACAAGTGGTACAAGGGTTTTGACAGTCCCTTGCCAAATGACCTGGTTGTGCGCAGCTATAACAAATGATCTGACCTCTACCTCGACCCATGCCTCCTCCTCATCCTCTTCCTATGAATCCACCATGAGGGTTGAAGTTTCCTCTTCATGGGGAGTTATACTACGTAGTGTTTCCTTCTTGTTGTACTTCACCTTGGATTTTGTAGATATCCCTTGATCTTTCATGTAAGAGGTCGTAAGCTCTACAGTCCCTCTCGTCATGACCCACATATTTATAGAATTTGCAATAGAGGTTTGTAGGTGTTTGAACATACTTTTTCATGTAAGATCATTCTCCAGGGTGATGTCTATTTCTACATACCTTGCACCGAGGTAAAGTAACTTTCTTCAAAGGGATCGGAGCTCCAAAAGCCAAATATTCATGAAACAGGGGACAATGCTCTTTGTCATGGCCTTTGGATTTGCATCTAATGCACCATATGTCTTCTCTCTTATATTTTCCCTTATCTTTTTTCATATCTTCAACCTGTAGTGATAAGCTAGTTAGCTGACTCAAGATTTGACTCATACCTAAGTTGGATTCTGCCATAGGATTCGATTCAAGTTTCATGGTGATCTCCAATGCCTCAGCCCGTGAAGCAATCTTATATTGCATCAGAGGGACTTTGATGTGTGGTAGGAGGGAAACAATGAACCATTCTTTGTTCTTCTCATCTGGGATATGAAAACTCAAATGACCTGTCAAGGTCTTAAACCTTTGATCAAACTCCCAAACTGGTTCAACTACTTTCTGCTTGATTTCTTTCAACTCTGTGATGCACTGCAATTCTAACTTGGATTTCTTGAATTCAACAATCAACGCAGTCTTAATCGTGTTCAGCAGTTTCGACTGGACAAATCCTTGGACGAACTTCATGTACCAACTCAGTGTGTGATCTCTCAAGGTAGTATTAAACTGAGCTCGTTCAACATTGGTGACATTCTTAATACTCCATACAACTTCACATAGAAACCAGTGTTGGTCAGGATCTTCAAATTCATCTCCTCTAAAGGTGGGTAACCTCAGCTCATCTTCCATAGATCTTCGTGAGGTTCCTTACTAAATCTGCACTGAACCACTTGTACCATTGCTATGAGTTCTCTGATAACTTAGGTTACTCTCGTTACTTAATGTTGTTAAAAAACTAGGGGGTGTAATAGCACTTACTTCAACAATATGCACAGTCCTTGAAGTTTCTGACTCTTCTCGGTGAGGTTCTTCAGTCTTCTCTTCTTCTGGCCTAGCAGACTTTGAATGTTCCTCGTTCATCAAGTATTCTTCTTCTCCACTGTAGAACCCTTCTTCTTGTGCTGGTTCGTGACTCTGCTTGAACAAGTTCACCAAAGGAACTTCTCTGAAGGTCCTCCCACTGCGCGTGTGTCCTTGTTGCACGTGTGTGTGTCGCTGTCGCTGTCTGAATTCTTGAACATTAGCTTTTTCAGTCTAATCCACTATTGTATCTTCAATATATTATTCTCATGGAATAACATCTTGATCTTCAACTTCAAGAAGTGTAAAAATTTTCCTCTAGGTCCTTTAAAGAAATATCTCTCTTCATGGCTATATGACTCTACTATGTCAATAGAAAACTCGATGATATACCCTCCAATGGTAATATCAAACTAGTGATCTACTTCTCTCAATATGAAGTTATCAAATATATTAACCTTCTTGATCAACGTTGATGTCCAAACCACAGGTGGTCTAGATCTGATCTCAAACTGGATATCTGCTAATCTGGCTAGCCACTCATATAGCTCATTATGAATTCCTCCAAAGAAAATATTGTGTATATCAGTAAAAATATACCTTCCCAACCAACATTTTGTGTTGATATTAGGGTTCTTATTCTAAGCTTCTGCAAAGTCCTTCTCTTGTTATTATATCCACTTATGAATCTCTGTCTTCGATGGAAACCACCTTGACATTCCCTCAAGAAGATCCTTGTCCCTGCAACGAAACCATTTATTGGCACAGGGGCAGATCCAGGGGTCTGCTCTAATAGTGCACCAACAAGCCCTAACTACTAGCCCTTTCAGAAACACCTGCAAATTAGATGCAGTCTCACCCAAAGTAGCAATAGGGGGCTACAGGACACAAGTGTCTACAACCAGAGGAAATGAAAGTGGAATCAAGGCAACCACACATGGAGATCAGATTATTCTTTCCAAACATAAACCTACTTCACAAAATTATATATAAGATCTAACATACTAATGCATCATCATAGTAACAGAGAAAAGAACACAACACCAATCACACAAAAAAATAGGATATATGTGGTTCACCCTCTCCCTAGGGATACGTTCACAGAACTGTGCTTTATAATATATTAGGTGAAAGCTTACAGTTCTATCTGTTCTCTTAGCTTGCATATATCTCTCTTTGTATCTTCTCTTTATCTCCCTTCCCTGCGCACCCACCTGCAGGGTTGATCTTCGCACTCAACTGAAGATATTACAATACAGACTTCTCTCACCACACAATACTTCTCTCTTAGCAATAGCAACAATCACTCATCATCACATATATTTGAACCCTATCAGGTCCTCTTGACCTTTATGTATACATTACAATAGCTCACCGACAGCCTTAGGCCGAAGCCTAGGTGTCTAAAACCCTAGATACCAAAACCCTAGGTCAACTTGACCCATATTTTTAGGGCTTCGCCAGCCTGTCTTTCCATCCTTCCCATAAGGTTCTCCAAAGAATCTACCAGTGGCTTTTGCTTCTTGTTGAGTTGTCCACGATCCATCTTCCTTGCTGATATGTTTTCCTCGATCTCATCGTCCAACAAATTTCTCTCTTGGGATTCACTCCATCTTTTCTCCTTCTTTAACCACTTCGACCCGATCCCATTCAACCTTTGTTTCACACAGTTCATGTTTCTCCTTTTCTTCTGTAATATCCGCTTTCTTCCATAACCAAGGGCCAACATGGACGTAGCCCAATGTTTGGGTGAACCACGTAAATATATGTGTTTATAATCTGTGTGATATTTGTGTTTCCTCATTAGCAAATATAACAAGTGGTATCAAAGCTCAGGGATAGTGCAAGATACCAGATATATAAAATATGTAGAACAAAAATATAATGCTAGAAATGGCAGAATAACAGTAAAATATCTAGCATAATCTTCACAATACACAGAAATGATATACGAAATAGCAATAGAAAAATTACTTTGATTCAGAAAGAAATGTTCACAGGCCTCTTCGAGGGGGCAACCTCCAGTCAAGTAGCACTCTGTTACAATAATCTCCAAGATAGGGTTCTCATACCCTCAACCCTTATTTATACTAAATATGTCTATTAAGAGAAGCATCCAGAGGAAGATCCTTCTAGAAGTGGAAGCTTCTATTAGGTATTTTTACATCTGCCTTATTCTATTTTATTGAAAGGCCTTATTAATATTGACCTTTATTACATCCGAATACATTGATCTACCTATGTGCGGGTTAGGAACTTAACATGTACACCCCTTTAAAAACAGCCTTGTCCTCAAGGCTTGAGATGTGAAAACTGCTGCAAAATGGTAGTTGGTTCCAAAGTGGCATCTGCTGGAGTCATATCTTTCCACTGTGCGAGCACTTCCTTGATGGTTATCTGACACAGGCGATGCTCACACTGGTCCAAAATTGCTTCTGGCTGTAGACAAATGGATCCTTCTTTAGCTAAATCTAGAAGGTTGGTTTGAATCTGGCACCTGGTTCCAATCACCTTCTTCAAGCATGAAACATGAAAAACAGGATGTAGCTTCGACTGACTGGGTAGAGCTAACTAATATGCAAACTGTCCCACATGCTTGAGAACTGTGTAAGGGCCATAGAATTTGGGTGCTATCTTCTGACAATGCTCGGCCTTGAGGGAAGTTTTCTTATATGGTTGCAGTCTCAGAAACACCTGATCCCCTTCTGCAAATTGACGTTTAGAGTGACCTTGATCTGCTTGCTGCTTCATTCTATTTTGTGCCATCACCAAGTTCTCTTTAAGGGTATGAAGGATATCCTCTCGGACTATAAGTGTTTGGTCAACCGCCTGGACCTTCTAGGTACCCGGTAAGTATGAGAGAACTGAAGGTGGCTTCTGTCCATATACTGCTTCAAAAGGAGTCATGCCAGTGGTTGTATGGTATGTAGTGTTGTACCACCATTCGGCGAGGGGTAACCATTGAGCCCACTGGTGTTGTTTTTCAGAGGCAAATCACCTCATATATGTTTCCAAACACTTGTTGACAACTTCTATTTGACCATCCGTTTGGGGATGATAAGCTGAGTTGAGATGCAATTGTGTGCCTTGTAGCTTAAACAACTCTTGCCAAAAAATTGCTTGTGAAAGTTGGGTCTCTATCGGAAACAATAGAATGCGGCATGCCATGAAGCTTGAAGACCTGGTCCATGAAGATTTGAGCCACCGTGGATGCAGTAAATGGGTGGGGAAGAGCACAAAAATGAGCATACTTGGAAAGGCGATCCACCACCACCATTATGACTGATTTATTCCCTGATTTGGGTAAGCCTGTAATAAAGTCCATAGAGATATCCTTCCAAATAACAGGGGGAATCATAAGCGGTTGGAGGGTGCTTGGGGATTTTATTTTTTCTCCCTTATTGCGTTGACACACCTCACATTCAACGACAAACTTACGAATGTCCTATTTCATACCCTCCCAGAAAAAAGAACGTTTGACTCGGTCATATGTTTTGGTGAACCTTGAGTGCCCCACTGTGGGTGTAGCATGAAGCTCAGAAAGCACCGTGGATTTGAGATTGGATTGTTTACTTAAATACAAGCGACCTTTGTATCGAAGCTCATCCTGGAGCTAGGAGTACCCTAGGGGAGTAGGAGCCTTTTTCTACAGTTGTTGGATTAGATGCGAACTTTTGGGATCTTGAAGCCATTCCTGGTGCACAGCTTGGAGATAATCGGGTACAATGAAGGAAAGAGAAAAAAGGGATCCTTCATATTCATATTTCTGGGACAGTGCATCCACCACGACATTGTCTTTTCCATTCTTGTAAATGATCTCATAATCATATCCAAAGAGCTTAGTCACCCATTTTTGTTGTTTCTGGGAGGAAATGCGTTGTTCCAGAAAGTACTTGAGGTTTTCATGGTCTGTCTTAATTTGGAAGAGTTTCCCCAAGAGATACGGACACCACAACTCAACTGCATGCAGAATCGCCAACATTTCTTTTTCATAAATGGGTTTGCCCAGATTCTTTTCAGACAGTTTCTTGCTAGTGAAGGCCAAAGGTCGATCCTCTTGCATAAGGACAAAGCCGATTCCTTTCCCTGAGGCGTCACATTCCAACACAAAGGTCTTTGTGAAGTCGGGAAGGGACAAAACCAGAGTGGTGCACATGGTTGTCTTCAAGGTTTGAAAAGCTTGAGTAGCTGCTGTAGTCTAAGTGAAAGAGTTCTTTTTGAGGAGAGCCGTGAGAGGTGATGCAATCTTTCCATAGTTCTTAATGAACTTGAGATAATATCCTATGAGGCCCAAAAATCCATGCAAGCTTTTGAGAGTCTTTGGGTGTGACCAGTCTTGCATAGCTTCAATCTTTTTTGAGTCCACCCTGATGCCATCCTTTCCCACCAGATGACCCAAGTATTCTACTTCTGGGGCACCAAAAGCACATTTGGACTGTTTCAGGAAAAGCTGGGGCTGAGAGAGTAGGCGGAGAACTTGATCCACATGAGTAAGATGGTCTATCTAGTTTTTTATATAGATGAGGATATCATCAAAGAAAAATAAGAAAAAATGATGGAGAAAAGGGTGGAAGACATGGTTCATGAGGCTCTAGAAGGTGGAGGGGGCGTTACACAAACCAAAGGGCATGACCAAAAACTCATAGTGGCCCTCATGAGTGTGAAAAGTTGTCTTGGGAATGTCATCCTCTTTCATACGTATCTGGTGATAGCCTGAGCGAAGATCAAGTTTGGTAAAGAATTGGGCGCCACTCAATTCATCCAGGAGGTCATCAATGACAGGAATGGGAAATTTGTCTTTGATGGTTAGTTTTTTGAGAGAACGGAAGTCAGGATACATTCTCCAAGAACCTTCAGTACCATGACAACCGGAGAGGAGTAAGTGCTCGTACTAGGATGGATGACTCTGGCAATAAGGAGTTCCTGGACCATTTTTTCAATTTCATTTTTTTGTGCAAAGGGGTGGTGATATGGACGTATATTGGGGGGAAGGCTACCTGGGACAAGGGGAATGGAATGATCATGGACACCGTGGGAAGGAGGGAGTCCTTGGGGAGTGGAAAATATTGTTTAATGTTTAGAAAGGAGGGCTTGGAGGTCTTGGGGAACTGGTGGGGTCTCTATGGCTTGTATGGTGTGGAGTTGGGCAATGACACCAGAATGACCTTTTTTGAGCAGTTTTTCCATGCGATGAGAGCTAATGACCTCAGGTGAACCAACATTGATGCCTTGAAATTTATATTGGTGGCCTCCTTGGTCAAATTGCATGGTTAAGTTCTGAAAATCCATGAGAATGGGACCCAAAGTCCTTAGCTAGTCTGCACCCAACACAATGTCGCAACCACCCATGTCAATAGAAAACATATGGGATTTGAGGTGGTAGTCACCAATTTGGAGACGCACATTTTCACAGCGGTCGCCACATTTCGTAGAACCACCATTGGCAATCATGATTTGGAAATTGTTGACATCATGGATGTAGCAATGGGTTTCTTGGGCAATGCGATGATGAATAAAATTGTGGGTGCTGCCACTATCAACCAGAATTATGACCTTTCGGTGCTTGATGTAACCGATTAACTTGAGGGTTTGGGGGGCAGAGAATCCAGTGAGAGAATTGAGGGAAATGATCGGTTCCACTTCGGGAGCGTCGGAGGGAGGGTTTATGTCAGATATTTTTGGTGACTTGAGCATAAGGGGAGGGTCAACATCTTCTTCCTGAATATCCTCAGAGATGGCCATAAAGAGATTTTGTTCCTTAAATTTTTGGCCTGGGAAAATTTTTCATCACAATTATAACAGAGGCCTTTGAGTTGGCGTTTAGCCATTTCATCCCTAGTGAATTTTTATATTTTTAATGGGGCGGAGGGAGTAGTGGGGTTTACTGGTTTAGGGCGAGGGATAAAGGAAGGATTACAGTTTTGAGAGGAAACAATTTGTTGTGCTTCTTTATCTTTTTTGGTAGCCTCCACCCAAGTTGTAGGTAAATCCATGAGGACATGGGCCCGAATCTCCTTATTGAGGCCACTGATAAAACACTCTCGAAAGAAAGCATCAGTCATGCCCTTTGTTCGAAAAGCCAAACACACAAATGCAGCTATGAAGTCTTCTACTGTGCCTGATTGCTTCAATTTTATCAAACGGCCCAAATGGTTGGTGTCAGTGTCAAAGAATTCATAAACATCAACAACAAATTGGGTCCAAGCAATATACCCTTGACGGGAAGTTTTTCTCCATTTCCACCATTGCCAACGTTCTTGATCTAGATGGAGAACACTATACCAGAGTTTGGCCAAGTCATCTGTAATGTTGTAGAGAGAGAAATAATGTTCCATTTGGGTGACCCAACCAATGGGGTCTGAGCCATAAAATTTGGTTACATCCACCCGCGAAAGGCGTATGTCCCTTTGGAAGTGATGGAGTTGAAAGGAATGGGAAGAAGTTTCACCTTCAGTATTTTTATGTGCATCAGGAAAAGAGTCATCGGTAGGGATCTTGAGTTTGGTGCAGAGTGATGCAAAGACAGATTCAAGTTGGGTGGTCAGTTCATGTTTGACTTCCGCCATTGCAGACTACACGGCTACATTTATGGAGGAATTTATGGAGGCATCACGGGAGGCAATAGTAGCACTGAGTTGTTGCACTTCTTGTTGGGTCTCAAGGAAACCAAATTGCAAGGTGTTGAAGAAAGACTCTAGTTCTTGGCTACGGGTATGGGCCATGAGGATGGGTGAACTGAAAAGGGAGTAGCCAAGGTCATAACGTTTTGCAGAAAAATGATATGGATGAATGTGATAAGGGAGAAGAGATGAGTCTAATGGATGAGTCTAAGGGAGAAGAGATGAGTCTAATGTTATACTTTGGTCTGAAGAATGTTGCAGTGCTAAAATCCCCAAATTCTGAGCTAGAGAGTATTTACTTAGCAAG
>ML790082.1:578422-595609 GCA_009831015.1 Picea engelmannii
AGATCAGAGAGAGGTTCTCATGGAAGGGCCTCAAACAAGACGTTATGAGACATTTCAATGAGTGTGTGACTTTCCAGCAGGGCTACTTCAGCCACTCCCCATTCCAGAGCAGAAATGGGAGAGTATATCTATGGACTTCATCACAGGTCTACCCAAGGTCTAGGGTAAGGACTATATCTATGTAGTGGTCGAATGATTGACCAAGTTTTCTCACTTCTACGCCATACCGAAAAAGTACAATGCAGTTCAGGTAGCTAAGATTTTCTTCAGGGAGGTCTTCATACTTCATGGGTTGTCGAAGAACATCATCAGTGAAAAGGACAATCGATTCATAGGGACATTTTGGAGAGAGTTGTTTCGGTTGGTGGGGATAGAGTTGAAACCTAGCACCATCTATCACCCTCAGACAGATGGGCAGACTGAGATTGTCAACAAGTGGGTTGAAGGGTATTTGAGGAACTATGTAGGAGGACAACAAAGAACATGGGTAAAGTGGTTACATTTAGGAGAACATTGCTACAACACCACCTTCCACATGTCCATTGGTATGACACCCTTCCGATCATTGTATGGATATGATGCTCCCACTTTGGTATATTTGGTCTTCGGGTAGAGAATAGCTCCCAAGGCCAAGGATTGGATCATAGAGAGTTAGAAGATTCTCAATTTGTTGAAATAGAACTCGCAGACAACGCAAAACTGATAGAAGATAAGTGAGGACAAGCACAGGATAGAGTGCAACTTTGAGGTTGGAGATTTGGTTTTCTTGAGACTCCAACCCTACAGACAATCATCTTTGTATAAGAGTTGAGTCTAGAAGCTCAAGCCCATATTTTATGGTCCTTACAGGATTATGCGCTGAGTAGGTGAGGTTTCTTACGAGCTAGGGATTCCAGAGGGGAGAAAGATTCATAATGTGTTCCATGTGTCTTGCCTCAAAAATGCAGTGGGACAATTCATTAGCACATCAGAGGAGCTTCCCCCGTTGGATGAGAAGGCATAGTTGGAGTTAGTTTCGGAGGAGGTTTTGGAGTTTCAAGAGCAGAAACTGACGAGAAGGGTCATTAGAGAGTGTTTGATGATATGGAGAGGGCTTCCTGAGATTTTCTTCAGGATGTCTTCATACTTCATGGGTTGTCGAAGAACATCATCAGTGACAAGGACAGTCGATTCATAGGGACATTTTGGAGAGATTTGTTTCGGTTGGTGGGAATAGAGTTGACACCTAGCACCAGCTATCACCCTCAGACAGATGGGCAGACTAAGATTGTCAACAAGTGGGTTGAAGGGTATTTGAGGAACTATGTAGGAGGAAAACAAAGAACATGGATAAAGTGGTTACATTTAGGAGAACATTACTACAACACCACCTTCCACATGTCCATTGGTATGACACCCTTTCGAGCATTGTACGAATATGATGCTCCCACTTTGGTAGATTTGGTCTTCAGGTAAAGAATAGCTCCCAAGTCCAAGGATTGGATCATAGAGAGTCAGAAGATACTCAAGTTGTTGAAAGAGAACTCGCAGACAACGCAAAACCGATAGAAGATAAGTGCAGACAAGCACAGGATAGAGCGCAACTTTGAGGTTGGAGATTTGGTTTTCTTGAGACTCCAACCCTATAGACAATCATCTCTGTATAAGAGTGGGGTCTAGAAGCTCAAGCCTAGATTTTATGGTCCTTACAGGATTATGCGTCGAGTAGGCAAGGTTTTTTATGAGCTAGGGATTCCATAGGGGAGAAAGATTCATAATGTGTTCCATGTGTATTTCCTCAAAAAGGAAGTGGGACAATTCATTAGCACATCATAGGAGCTTCCCCCGCTGGATGAGAATGGATAGTTGGAGTTAGTTCCAGAAGAGGTTTTGGAGTTTCAGGAGCAGAAACTGAGGAGCAGGGTCATTAGAGAGTGTTTGATGATATGGAGAGGGCTTCCAGTAGAGGGTGCTACTTGGGAGAACGAGCAAGTGTTGCAACACCCTGGACTGGTATTTCTTAAGGACAAGAAATTTCGAGAAGGGATGACTATAATGTCCCTTTCAAAATAGGATCTCGAGAGAGGAGGCTTAATGGTATAAACCATCCTGTTAGACTATAGACAAGGCCAAAGAGGGGTAAACAGGGTTACTAGAGGTCACTCTAGTCACAGGTGTTATACTTGGAAAGTGACATTGAGCTAAAAAGGGTTAAAAGCGCTTTTAAGTCATTATGAGCTAAAAGTAGAAGTCAACAGTGAATTAGGGTTTTCACAGTGATTTAGGGTTTTGGAAGTCAACAATGAATTAGGGTTTCAGCATGATTTAGGGTTTTGGAAAGCTATAAGGAAGAGTTAGCGACCTAATTTATCATTATGCAGATTATGACTTGTCATTGAGGAGAAGAGGCGCACCTCAAGAGAGATAGTTCAGTGTATTCTAGGAGGAAGATACTAGTTGGATGATTTCGGTGTTGAAGGACAAACCCCAGTCACTGGGAATATCATCTAGGTCTTCCATCATTCTTCATTGATTCCGTAGTGCTCCCATATTCTGGGTATTATCTTTTAGTTGATTATTTGTATTTCGGCTAAGATCCTTTTGTCTTTTGATCTAGCCGAGTGTTGTTATTTTATTCAGTCGCAGTTGCTTATTTGTATTCCAGATAAGATCCTTTGTATGTTGATCTAGTCGAGTATTGTCAGTTTATTTAGCCACATTCAGCCATTTTGTAATCCACAGAGATATCATAATAAAAAAATTGCAATCTTTTGTCACGTTTATTATTTGTATGATCATTTAGATGTTGTAAACCTTTGATCCTACACACACATTAACAACGTTTCCTAGACTAGACAAGTCAAGAACATTACAATTATCCCTATGGTGGTTCAGGATAAGAAAACATGAGAGATCAGAATCTGTGTATATCTCAAGAAGTTGAATGATGCATTCCTACATGATCCATTCCCTACACCATTTACTGACGAAGTGTTAGATAACGTGGGAGGATAGGAAGTCTACTCCTTCACTGATGGATTCTCAAGATACCATCAGATCAGGATTGCCAAGGAAGATCGCCATAAGACCACGTTTGAAATGAAATGGGGATCCTACCAATACACAGTGATGCCTTTTTTATTGAAGAATGCACCAACCATCATTTTTAGGGTGGTGGTTGAAGCATTCAAGGAGTTTTTACATAAATTTTTGGAAGATTATTTTGATGATTGGACTGTTTTTAGCTTAATACAAAACCATATTGAGTGCTTAAGACTTATGCTGGATAAGTGAAGGCAATGTTAGATTTCCCTAAACCTGAATAAATCCATCTTCTTTTCTTCCTTTGGAGTATTTCTAGGACATATTCTGTGTAAGAAGGGGTTACTTGTAGATCCATCTAAGATTTCCATTATTGTCGATTTACCCCCTCCTAATTCAATCAAATAGTTGCGCACTACACTAGGACATACTGGATACTACAGGAAGTTCATTAAGGGTTATGCATAGATTACAACACCTATGGAGAAGCTTATGAAGAAAGATTGTCAGTTTCAATGGACAGAAGAATGTCAGCAGAGCTTCAACACACTAAAACAAAAAATGGTTACTCCACCTATTCTAGTTTTTCCAGATTGGAGCGAGGAATTTCATGTACATGTCGATGCATCTTCTATTGCACTAGGAGTAGTGTTATCACAACCAAGAGCAGGATATATTGACCACTCGTTATCCTTTTCTAGCAGGAATCTCTCAACAGCCGAGATAAATTACACCACCACCAAGAGAGAAGGTTTAGCCATGGTGTACGCGCTACAAAAGTTTCATCACTACTTGTTAGGAGGACACTTTAAGATTTTCACTGATCACTCCACGCTAAAATACCTAGTCAACAAGCTAGTGTTGGGGGGAAGGATATGCAGATGGCTTCTGTTATTTTAGGAATATGATTTTGACATTGTGGTAAAGCCAGGAAGGATGAACAAGGGACCCAACCACTTGTCTAGGTTGGAACATGGAGAAGAACCTACTAGTTTGGAGGACACACTTTTGGATGCATAGTTTCTGGCCATTAGAAAGGTTGATGATCACTTCACTAAGATAGTTCAGTTCCTATCAACAGGAATAACACCTCGTGAATACACAATCATTCAGAAGAAACAGTTGGTAGTGCGCGCTGATGATTTTTCACTTATAGATGGACATCTATATAAGATGGGACTTGATGAAATATCGAGAGGATGTGTTATGGAGGAAGAACGACCATTGATTTTAGCAGAAGCTCATGAAGGCATCGTAGGAGGACACTACGCAGGAAAAGAAACAACGCAGAAGGTTCTTAGAGCTGGCCTCTGGTGGCCCACTTTACACAGAGATGCTAAAGAATACTACAGATCCTGTGATTGCCAAAGAATTGGGAAACTTTCCAGAAGATATGAGATGCCTTTAGCACCCCAACTAAATTTACAAGAATTTGAGAAATGGGCCATTGACTTCGTGGGACCTATAAACCCACCAAGGAAGCACATAGGAGCTAGATACATCATCATTGTGAAAAAGTATTTGACCAGATGGGTATAAGCAAGAGCAATTAAGGACTGTAGTGAAGCTACAACTGTGCATTTCATATTTGATGATATCATAACCAGGTTTGGATTCCCAAATATCCTCATGAGTGATCAAGGTACACATTTTATTAATAAGACTATTGAAGCCTTGACTCAGGAATTTGAAGTTCACTATCAGAAGAGCACTCCTTACCACCCACAAGTGAATGGTATGGTTGAAGCCTTTAACAAGATCTTGGAGATAGAGCTAACGAATATTTGCAGTGTAAACAAAGATGACTGGTATTTGAGAGTACCAGCAGTATTATGGGCCTATATAACTACTTGTAAGAACCTAACAATGCAGACTCCCTTTAAATTGGTTTATGGCCTAGAAGCAGTTGTACCCATGGAACATTTAGTTCCTAGCTTAAGAATTGCAGCCTTTATAGATATGGATGACACTAGCATTGTTCAAGAGAGGCTGGCACAGTTGATCGAACTAGAAGAAGACAAATTTATTACAGGATTTCATTAGTAAGTTTAGAAGGAACGAGAAAAGGCCTACCATGACAGACATATCAAGAAGAAAGCATTTAGGCAAGGATATCTGGTATTGGTATATGATAGCAAGTTCATGAAGCATCCAGGGAAGTTTAGAACACATTAGTTGGGGCCTTATGAGGTTGCCTATGTTACAGAAGGAGCAGTTGCACAGCTGAAGACTTTGAATGGGCAGTGGAAGGAAGGTTTGGTGAATGGGAGTCGGTTGAAATTGTACTACGACAACCAATTGCCTCACAGATCTCGGTAAAAACATAAGGAGAAGGGTCTAGCTACTAGGTAGTTGAGACTAGGTACCAGACACAAGAAAGACAGTCTACACACAGGGTGGAGGAATAGAGCAGGAAGCACAAGCTGTGCTGCGTAGTTTGAAGTCAAGATACATTAGAATATTTGGATCAGAGTGCCTCGGGATGAGTTACATGTGAGTGTTGGGGGCCTGTTGGCCCTTGGTTGTGGAAGAAAGAAAATATTATAGAAGAAAAGGAGAAACGCAAACTGCGTTAAAGGAAGGTTGACTGAGATCAAATCGAAGTGGTTAAAGAAGCATAAAAGATGGAGTGAATCCCGAGAGAGAAATTTGTTGGACGAAGAGATCGAGGAAAATAGATCAACAAGGAAGATGGATCATGGACAGCTGAGCAAGTGAAAAAATCCATCAGTAGATGCTTTGGAGAACCTCGTGGGAAGGAAGGAAAGACAGGTTGGGCGAAGCCATGAAAACATGGATCAAGTTGACCTAGGTTTTTAGACACCTAGGCTGTCGGTGAGCTATTGTAATGTATAAATAAAGGTCAAGAGGACCTGATAGGGTTCAAGTATATGTGATGATGAGTGATTTTTGTTATTGTTGAGAGAGAAGTATTGTGTGGTGAGAGAATTCTATATTGTAAGATCTTCAACTGGGTGCGAAGATCAACCCTACAGTTGGGTGCGCAGGGAAGGAAGATAGAGAGAAGAGACAAAGAGAGAGATCTGCAAGCTAAGAGCAAAAATAGAACTGTAATATTTCACCTAATATATTATAAATCACAGTTATATGGACGTAGCCCTAGGGGGAGGGTGAACCATGTATATCCTATTGTTGTGTGTGATTGGTGTTGTGTTCTTTTCTTTGTTACTCTGATGATGCATTAGTATGTTAGATCTGATATATAACTGTGCGAAGTAGGTTTATGTTTGGAAATAATAATCTGATTTCCATGTGTGGTTGCCTTGATTCCACTTGCATTTCTTATGGTTGTAGACACCTATGTCCTGCAACCCCCTTTTTCTACTTCGAGTGAGACTGCATATGCTTCACAGGTGTTGTAGAAAGGGCCAATAGTTAGGGCTTGTTGATGCGCTATTAGAGTTGAACTTTGGGTCTGCCCCTGTGCCAACAGTCCACCAAGCAGAGGTATTGGTTGTCTTATTATTCAAATCATGGAGATTACAACAACTCACTCACACACTTCTGCCTCTACGAGCTTACATGAATATATAAGAATACATAGTTACAGAAGAACAGACTATAGAAAGCGCTTCTCTAATTTTGTCTCATTATTTACAACCAATCACTAATTTATAGGATCTAGAATCCTAAACTTGGAAATTTATTGTCACAGTTTAACAGGGAAGTCCTCTTATGTAGTTATGGAAGCATGGGTTGAGTACAATCATAATGCGAATTATAGGGGTCTTACATTCCTCCTATTAGAAGTAATGTTAGCCATAATATTTAGCAATCATATTATTTCCCTTAAGTCTAGCATTCATTCCATCATCCTCGTGTGGTTTCTCTAGACCACTCATATTGTGTTCTCCATTGCTAATTATGACCAAGTTGGAAATCAATCAAAATCAACAATGTGAAGAAGAGATTGCTAATCTAGGATGAAAGGTATATGGTTGTAGGTAATAAAAAAGGCTGGAAAAGTTAGGAATGAGCCACCCTTTATGAATTTTCTACGTTTTGGATGCTCAAAAGCTAAGTATTGGTCTTACAAACAATTTTAAAAAAAAATCATACAATAGAGTGGACTTTTTTTTCCCACATTGAATAGAACTGAAGGGGAGAATATCTCCAAGGGATTGTTGAGAAAGTAGGGGAAAATATTCCTTGTGTTGTATGGGGTAGTGGAAAGTAGCTCCTTGGTTGATGATGGTTGGATTAGATGTTTTCAATGCTTTATGATGAGAAAAAATGTTGAGCATGGAAGTAGAGGGGTTGGACTGAGAGAGATAGAAGTTTTTGGTTTGATTACTTCATCTTGATGGCTTCATAGTCAGGCTTGGGGGTGGTATATACACTGGATACCATCAACTGGATAGAAAATTGCTCCTACACAAATGGTTTCTTAGAGCAATCTTTGTTAAAAGCAAGTGCATCATTGTCCTTTATGAATATGTAGAAGTTATGTTTATTTTCTATTATGAAAATCTATATATCTTGTAGATTGTATGTGATTGTACTAGATTACATTCATGGGAATTTGGTTTCCATGAGTTTATGTGAATGCATGCTTTCTATTTCTAATGCATTTTAATTTCCCCACATGAACATGCATTTTATCATATCCAATCATCTCTAGGAGGTTTATTTAGTTCTTTTTTGGGGGATATGGCCATTAAGAATTAGAATTTACAATCTTGTATCATGGTTTCTCATCCTATGGCTCAAATTACTGGCCTAGGATGCCAGAGTTACCCTACTCTAGCCTCTGACTAAATCTCATAACTCTCATAGGTTTCATTCATCCCATGTCATGCCATCCTTTTTATAACTTTGTGGGCCCCACACCACCATACACTACCTGTACACCCTATGTCATCACTCTCTCTACCCACGTCATCGATGGGAAAGAGATAGAATGACTTGTGCACCCCAACCTTGGCATTCCCTTCTCAAACTCTTTTCAATGCATAGGTTGTTAGATTACAAGAGATATCATAGTTTGTGCCCTCCTCTTCAAATCCTCTCAAGTTTCCTTCCACCCTTTATTGATATTAAATCATCAATTAAAAATAATTACAATTAATTACACTCAATCAAGTAATATAACTATTTAAGAAGTAAATAAGTAATATGGATCCATTTCAACCTCCTATCTAAAAACCACCAAAAATTATCAAAACTAAATCAATACATAAACCTTCAAATGCTTAAAACCTACCATCTTAAAATGGGTTATACTAATTTTATTATTATTACATTTTTTATATAAATATTAAAAAAAAATAAAACAATTTATATTAAAATTTCCATTTCTTTTCCATTTTAATTTATAAACACTACTCAAATTACACATTTTATCCATAAAAAATTATAAAATAAACCTTAACTTTTTTCAACTAATGTATTAATTAATTTCACTATATAATAATGCCTTTCACATACATCTTACTATATTCACTTTGTCATTAATAAAACACATAATTTAATCTTTCAATGTAAATCTATCAATTGTATTTGTCATGATTGACCCTCGTAGTATACTAAAGCTATAAAGCTATCTAGTGAATATGAAAGAAAATTATAACGTTAACTCATCCATCCATGGATTTGATAATTCTGTAAAATGGTAGCATTTGTTGTGATTAACCCTGGCTGTATTAATTTACTTCAATATATATCAGCATATTCTGAAGGGGCTCTTCAATGCTTCCCAAGAACATATGCCAACCCTTCCTCCAACGAACGAAACGTCCACTTCTTCGATGCTTCTCGCCACGCTATTCTATTCCTTGTCTCATTAATCAAGATACCTTACCTCTCTGTACACACTTTCACTATACGTTCACAAGTCTTGCCGACAGTAACAACAGATCCATTGACAACAAATCCGAATCACGCGGCTCCTTCAGTTTTTGGAAATGGATATAAATATACATACGCAGACCCGTAACAAAGCCATCCATATCTGTTTTGGTTCTGTGGAGGAGGATATTAGTTGTTTGCTGATTAAAAGAAGGCGAAAAATCTTATCCTATTTTGTTAGGAGAGGAGATTAAGGTAGGGGATGGAGTCCGAGTTCGAGCCTGAAGTACGCGTCGAGGAGATACCTGAAGCTCGCCTCGTGGTCGTCGATCTCCCAGGTGATTCCATTAATATACAGTTATACCTTTCTAAATCTATTTATTATGAAATGCCTGTACAATACTCTTGGGGATAATTGATTCCATTCCAGGATTTATCTGTGCAGGTTTTAAAAAAGAAGATCTGAGAGTGCAGGTTAATAGCCGGGGCAATCTCGTCATCAGCGGAGAACATGGTATGAAGGAAGTGGAGGAAATGACGAAGGTGGGAGGGAGATTGGAGAAAAAACAGAGAGAGGAGCATAGGTTCAGAAAAGTTATCGGCGTTCCTCGAAATTTGAATTTCGATGGCATTACTGCCAAGTTTGGGGATGAAAGGTTGCGTGTCTACCTGCCTTTGCTCCGCATCTCCGACCAACAGAATCAAGACGCGGCTCCTGCCACTGGAAAGCCAGATCAATCGCTACAGTCGAAGGTCGGAAGGTCGACTCCCACAGGACAACAATATTCGATAAAGGAGCAACCTGCAGAGGACGATCAAAGCGCAAGACATCCAGAAGCGATTCGACAGGATGATGATAAAGAAAAACCCACTGTACCTGCGGAAAAATCAAACGAATTGGTGGAAGAGAGAAAAACAGAAGCGCCTGAACAGGCCGAAGAGTTAGTTGGGCAGCCACCAATATCAACTCATGCGCAGACAGTATCTAATGAGGCGGGCTCTGCGCACCGATCTGAATTTAGAAACATAAAAGAATATGGAGATCATGAAAGAAAAAAGGATGATGGAAGCTGGTCAGCTTGGCGAACTGACCAATTTCCTGCTTCATACAGTTCAACGTTTTCTAAGCGTGGCGTGTTGATAGCATCGACAGTGCTGCTTTTATCTGTAGGCTTGTTCTTTACTTATAGATCTAGGTCACGGCATCGCATTTAGTGAATCATCATGAGTCTTGGCACATTAAGTTCAGAGCTATGTGCATATATACAGTCGAATACTCCTGTACGTCACATAGAAAGTGTATATACATACGATTTGTTGATATAATAAATTTCAATACGATTTGTTGATGATACTAAATTTCAATTTAATGCTATAGTAGGTTAGTAGGTTAAAGGTTTTAAGAAATAATTTTTTTTCCTCGATATTTATAATTTGGTAAGAAATTGTTGTATTGGTGGATATTTATAATTTGGTAAGAAATTGTTGGATTGGTGGATTTGAGTGATTATTTCTGTATAATTCAGTGTTATGATAGTTTTTCAACATGCTGAATCTATTTTTGCATTCAAAAATAAATTTTGAAAAACAAAAAATAATAATTAATGTAAATTTATATTGCGAATTCTAACAAAAAAAAAAAAAAAAACATTTCATAAAACAGTTAGCCAAAGCCTTTAATAATTGGTATTTGCTAAAGCTAAACTTTTGGTAAACAGAGTTCACACTGTCATTTGTCATTTGAGATTGTTTTAAGATGCATCATTTAACTACTCCCAACCTAATTCAAATTACCACCTCTTGACGCAACAACGGGAAACCAATTTTGTCTAATTTTGCGTCTAAATAATAATCTTTAAAAATAAGTTAACATGTTTACTTTTTTACATTTACCTAAGAATACTTAAAAAATTACTGTGAGCATATATAATTGACACGTTCGAACGATTAAGAATATAATTGACACGTTCAAATGATTAAGAATGATTAATATGTATACATGCCACATTTATATCACTTCACACGTCATTCTGTGAGCGTTTGGGAATTCAAGTTTTTTAGACACATTGGCATGCATGCAAAAGAAGTGTTAAGAAGTGTTATTCTTTATATGGGGGAAGGACGCTTTATAGACAGCCGCATGCATGCACGACCTGAACCGCCACACATTCTCTGAGCCACCCATTCTGTAAACGTTTACCAATTGAAGTTTTTTTAATTTAGACTCAGTCGCATGCAGGCAAAAGAAGTAGTATTCTTTACAGTGGGGATGGGTGCTCGAAGTTTTTGGCCAAAATAGTCGGTATGTAAGAATTATAGTTTTTAAAATTTATAGACAACCGCATGCACAAATTAGAGACAACCGTTTGCATGCTAATGTTTTCCTAATGTATATATTGTGTAGGTCTCTTAAGTATCTCGACCCTGATCTCAAAGGCGGCAACATCAATCTTGAAGAGGAGCATTTGATTATCAAACTCGGTGGCCTTTTCTGGAACAGGTATGTACTCATAAAAGTATACCTGCATAATAGTTTAAAATTAGACTTGCATAGAAACTGCGAACGCTATTAAACGGATTGGACAAGTTGAAAAAAGCCCCTGCGCCAATGAAAAATGGTCCGAGCATTTTAAAATTGAAAACAAGATTCAAGTGGTTTGACCAGATTCAGAGCCCAATTTATAAAATTCAATTTCGTGGTCAATTTCTATAAAACTCAATGTTGAATCTTCAATCCTAAAGCATACTCCTCAGTGGAAAGCAATTCAAGAGAAATCGAACACAACTAATCATCTCCATTGTCATGGGAAACAATCACTGTTGACAAATATCACATCGCCCGTGATGCAGTAATTAAAGCATTTAAGTCGTCTATAAGATCCTTGTTGAGATTAATAACTTCATGTTTGAAATCGAAAATATAGGCATTATTGTCTAGGCGTTGTATTATCTCACGCCAATTGAATTTCGAACTCCATACAATTTGTTGACTGAATGGATGCCCATCTAATTGGTCGTCACCAAAATCACATACATGGCTGAAATCCCAAATACCGCATAGCAGAATAGTATTCTCCCCCAATGCAATTATCCTATCGATTTCTTCTGTACAACCATCTAGCTCGAGAACGCCGAAAGACGAATTAGGGTTTGTTTGTAAATCCTCCTAACTCAGGGAAGCCATGAAACTTTATTGTTTATAAAGTATTAACCTAACTTTATTTAAGACAAAAGTATTAGGTTTGCATATTTCAAAACCGGTAACACCATATACGTATTAGGGTGTGTGTTAGGTTATTTATAATATTTTATGGTAACACCTATATCCAAACTGGTTATCGGTAAGCCAAACCAGTAACAACATATGGTTATTATATTGTCATTATAACCCTATAATAATAACCTAAGCCACATATATTGGTTACTTTAAGCCATACCGGTAACACCATATTTTAATGACAATATAAAAATATAAAAAATGGATATATTTTAATGACAACACCGGTAACACCATATTTTAATGACAATAAGCCACATGTCATTATGGTTATTATATTGTCATTATAACCCTATATTATGGTTATTTATAATATTTTATGGTAACACCTATATCCAAACCGGTTATCGGTAAGCCAAACCGGTAACAACATATGGTTATTATATTGTCATTATAACCCTATAATAATAACCTAAGCCACACATATTGGTTACTTTAAGCCATACCGGTAACACCTTATTTTAATGACAATATAAAAATATAAAAAATGGATATATTTTAATGACAACACCGGTAACACCATATTTTAATGACAATAAGCCACATGTCATTATGGTTATTATATTGTCATTCTAACCCTATATTATAATAACCTATAATGACAAAAGTTTGAAATATAATGGCTTATAGTTTTATGGTAATAACCTAAAATATGGATATAGTTTTAGGTTAAAATAAATGTTTTCGGCAACACAATATATCCCTAATGATAGGAGAAATATATCGCATATTAGGATATAGTTTGGCTTAAGCATATACACAAAGTATATTCTTAATACTCGTAAATACATTTTAACCATGCAGTTCAAGGTATTTATATACTTCGACAAGTTTTTTTTAATTAAGTGAGGTATGTGTTCATATTGTTGTTAGGCAACTTCTGCAAGCTTTTTTTTAATTAAGAGGGATTTTTATTAGGTAGGCGAGCCTTTTGTGTCAATTATTATTTTTTTTTAATTTAACTCGAGATTTTTACTGGGCGAGAAATTTTACTAGGCTGGGAGTTTTTACTGTGCGGGGAGTATTATCAGCCGCCGAAGTTTCATGGCTTATATTTCACACGACATATAACTCAAAATAATTTTACACCACGATTATTCACATAACCTAATACTTTATTAAATAATGTATCAGATATAATCACTGCGAAATATTAAATAATTTACCTCCGTCAATCACAAGAGGGGAGTGTTATCCTCCTAACATAATTGTGATTTTCGTTTATCGGCCAGAATAGTGGAATTCCAAGTTGCAACCATCTGCATTTTCAACGATAAATCATTGAATTTAAGTGTGTTTGACATGTAAAACAACATTAAGTGGTTGACTTGTAAATCATTCAGCTCGTGAAACAAGCATTAAGTGTTGTCATGGAGATTTTTGAAATATCCACCGACCCTTATAAACAAATTAGTAAAATAAGATTGGTATATATGCAGGTTTCAAATGATATCCCCTTATGATTGTAGACTGGCATTGCAATCCCTGAGTGGAATTCCAAGTCGCAACCCTCTGCATTGTCAAGGATAAATCATTCAATGTAAACGTGATTGGGCTTAAATGAATTAAGGAGATAAGCAAGTCCATATTCCCTTCCATAGAATAACTTTATGTTTTGAGAATAACCCAGCCATAATAAACTCCGGTTTCAGAAATATAAACTCAGGTGCCATTGAAAATTTAAAGCCATGAAGCTCAATTCAATAGTTGACCACTTTTATAAAAGAACGCTCAAGGGCATGTAATATTAAACATTACTTACAATGTAAATAATATTAGGGTTTGTAAATATGAAGTAATACCGCTAGTTACTGTTTCTACACGGTTGAGGATGAAAATGAAAATCTAGATATGACTTGCACGATTAAGTTGCATCAAATGGTGATGTTTTTAATTTTTAATGGTGATGTTTTTAATTTTTAACTGTTCATGTATTCTCCTAAATGTTTAAGTTTTAGTTCTTAGTTTTAATAATTTTTTATGATTTCTAATTGTTCATGTTTTCTGCTAAATGTTAAAGTTTTAATTTTTATTTTTAATAAATTTTTATGATTTTTAATTGTAGTGAAAATTTAAATATTTTAAAATTTTAATTTAAATATATATTTATTAGATATTAAAATTGAAATTAACATTGTAAAAAAAATATAAAGAAAAGATGAAAATAAATAAATGAAAAACAATAAAATTTAAAAGAATAAGATTAAATAATCAAAGTTCTTTTAACATTCAAGTTCACAAAGAAATGAGTCAGAGGAATGTGACATCATAAAAGAATTTAAATGAAGAATAATGAAATTTAAAAGAAGATTAAATGGTCAAAGTTATTTTAACATTCAAGTTCACAAATAAGTGAGAACATAATAGTCATTAAATTTATCACATTTTTCAAGTTTATCATGTAAGTTTGGATCCTCCCATGAAACCTTTCAAGTTCACAAATAAACCAGTGATGAAAGTGAGACCATAATGGTCATTAAATTTATCACACTTTTCAAGTTTATCATGTAAGTTTGGATCCTCCCATGGAACCTTTTCCTATTAGTATGGGAGATAATCAACTTAATACATGTAAGTTTGGAAACAAATTTTTAATAAGTGGCTAGGGCACTTCAAATATTTTTCAATGAAAAAGAATTAGGCATTTCTCATTAGCATTAAATGAAAAGTATTTGAAAAAAAAAAAATCTAAACATACAAAATATTTTAGGAAAAGCATTTAAATATAAAATACATAGAAAAAAGTACATTCCAACCATTGAAATCAAATAGTAAAGGTGAAGCCACATACAATTGGAAATATGTCTTTTCCATATATCCCTAAACATACAAAATAACTATAGGAAAATCATCTAAATATAAAATACATCGCAAAAAGAACATTCCAACCATTAATTAAATGGTAAAAGTGGAGCAAGGTAAAAAGTCAATAATTGACAGTGTGCCCTTTCCATCATGTTCATGAATACTATGATAATTGATAGTGTGCCCTTTCCATCATGTTCCTGAATACTAGGTTAAGTTGTGAAGTGGCTATTGGATACATGGACAAGTGGCAATTTGGTCAAAGTTGGACATAGGTGACTATGTGGACGAAGTGGCTATGTGGACTAGAAGATGCTTCTAAGGAAGCTACTTGGAGAGTATAAATAAGAGGCAAGACTCTCTCATTTCAATCACACTTGAGCATATTGAATATCTACATGTGACTAAGGTAACCAAAGGATATCTAAGCTGAATTTCAGAGGGAAGGTGAAGTAAAGAAGGTCGAAATTCAAGGAAGGATAAATTCTTTTGATGATGTTTTCTAAGGTATGTTATTTACAGGTCATCTCACGATTTTCACAATAACGTTTTTTCTAGAATGATTCAGACTGTTAAATTGGGAGGCCATTGAGAAAACATATCCAAGTAGATATGGTAAAATTTTTATCTTGTGGGGCTTTGTATTTTTGGAGTTACACTCTGTGGAAAATATGGTTTGTGGCTAGTCCTGTAACTAATCTAAAACAAGTGTTTCGAGTAAAAATGTCATAACTTATTCATAACAGATCCAAATTCAGTAAGACCAAATGTGTTGGTTAGAGTATACTCTGTAGTATTATGTTTAATTTTTTTTTATCCATACAACAAATATTCTGTGTCGGGCACGCTCTACAAGTTCTCTCTCTAGAATAAGCCAAAATTCAACAAGGTATGCCATTTTTACTATAACTCCTTTTCTGAGCGGTTCCAAGTAGTGACACCTGGAGGAATTGCATAAAACACATTGAGTAACATTGTGTACTATTTTCATATATTTATTCATTACAGGTACATAGTTATGATTATTTCAAGTTAGAGTTGTTGACTAATCCAAAACTAGTCATGTGAGACTAAAGTAAAGTTTGATGAAAACACTAGTCTCTTGTTGTTAAAGTTAAGGAAGGTTTGTAGATTGAGTTACAGGTTGATTCATGGTTGATGCACTTGTTTATGGTACAAGTTGATTATAGGTTGTTTGGTACATGTTGGTCCATGGTTGATGCATTTGTTTATGGTACAGGTTGATTACAGGTTGAGGTACAGGTTGATGCATGGTTGATACATGGTTCATGTTATTGGTACAGGTTGTTTGGTGTGGGTTTATTGGTACAGTTTTACAACAATATATCTCATAGTGATAGTGTGACAGTGGTTCCATCATTCTAGTTATACGTCAGGGAGGTTGGACAGGGCAAGGACAGGTGGTTGTAGACACCTTCCGGTTGTAGCCAGAGAACATAGGGGGTTATAGCCTCCTTCTAGTTGTATCTAGATAATTGGGGAGTTGGAGCTTCCCTCAGGTTGTAGCCTGAGAAACTAGGGGGTTGGAGCCTCCTTCTAGTTGCAGCTGGAAAATAGAGGAAGTTGGTGCTTCCAATGAATGTAATTCTTCAAGACATATAAGAAAAAAAAAACTGTGGTTTTCTACCTCTTTGGGTTTCCACGTAAAAACACTGGTGTACTGTGTATGTGTATGTGTATGATTGTTCATTTTTTCATTGTTTATTTACTCTACAAATATTGAATGATAATGCTACATTGATATAACACTTGCATTATATGGTTAAAAATGATTAGATTTATCTATTACTGATTCACCCCCCCTCTCGGTAATCCAACAAATAAGGCCTATTTAATAAATGTGAACAAGTCAATGTAAGAATACATAACATAAGCTTTCGCTTCTAGAAAGATATTCCTTTAGAATATTCTTTAGAAGATATAATTAGTATAAATAAGAGGAGGCATGAGAAGATTTTCGAGAATTATTATAATAGAGCTCTTCTCTGGTGGAGGTTTCCCCCTAGAAGAGGCAAGAGAACATTGCTTTCTTTGAATAAAATGTATTATTTTTGGTATTTCTCTCTCAATTTTTTTATGTTCCATTGATATTTTCAAAATATTCATGTTTCTTCATAATATATTAAATATGGTACCTTACATAAAGAGAGAAGGGAGGTAGAGAGGCATTGCTTGAGAGTGTGAGAGGAAGGGAGAGAAAGAGGGGGGGTATAAATATAGAGTGAGAGGAAGGGGGGAGAGAGAGAAAAGGGGGG
>ML790082.1:596723-627979 GCA_009831015.1 Picea engelmannii
ATATATATATAATTAACATTTTTTACTATTTTCAATCTTTTTTTGTCTTCACATATATCAAAATCCTAGAATGCATCCCTCTCTTATTCTGCTATAATGTTTTGTCGGCTTAACCATTTCTAGAATGAGTTATATGTTACACTAAAGGAGACCGATATCTACGATAAAAAAAATGAAATTCTTTTAATCATGTTAAGACCCTCTTAGCCTCCATGAACAAAAGGCCTTCTAATTTCAAGGATATATTGACTTTTATAATTTTAAACAAATATAAAATGATTATAAATTTCCAAAATTTACACCACACTAGAACAAGATCTCTCTACAATTATACAAGTTTTTGGAATAAAATTGCATCGTTAAGGTACCTGCACGAAAAAAGACATATACCTTATATTTTGTTGGAAAAATAACATACCATTGTAAGAAAAAATCAAATTTCACATAGTTCTTCACAATTTCTATAAATAAAACTTGTATGTTCATAAATATAATTCAATTTCTTACGTTTAATCTTCTTACACCATATTCAAATTCATTGTAAAAGTACCTTGAATAATCCTCTAAGTTAACAGATTGTTTTTTTCCAGGTTTTATTGCCACTAACGTGTCATGAGAGACCATCATTAGTTTGCACATACCCAAGTTCCTTATTGTTCTTTATGAATATGCAAAAAATATGTTCCTTCTCTATTCTGAAATTTTGTGAAAAATTATATATCTTGTGTTGTATTTGCAAATGCGGAAACACAAATATCATATAAGACAATCAATTAATATGCAGACAAGAAACACAGAGATTTGTTTGGTTCACCCAAACGTTGGGATACGTCCACCAAGCATAGGTATCGGTTGTCTTATTATTAAAATCAAGGAGATTACAACAGGCTCACACTCTCATCTCATGCTCTTGTCTGCCTCTATGGAATTACATAATTTTCTATACATTTTCAAAGAAAACTGATTATTAAATGCAATCTCATCCATATTCTAACTTGGTCATATTGGTTACAACCAATGCTGGATTATAGGATATGAAATCCTAATCATGGAAGAATTCATTGTCACCAGTTTCCAACAATCTCTATCTTGACAACAATTAACCTGATACCTTGCTCTTTCTTTGTTCATCTCCTTTTCTGCAAGCCAAGAGAATCCAAAAACCATCGTATCTTCTCTAACAATATTGATTTTGTGAACATTTTTGTGCAATTGTTCTCTTTTGTATGCACTTTCTGAAGAGAGACTCCACCTTCATCAATGACATGTCTTGGTAGCTCCACCTGCAAGAGTAAAGAAATACACTAAAGTTGACCTTATCTTGTCCAAATCACCTGCAAAATCAAAATCAACATATCCACAGACTAATTGATGACCACTGTTATAGGTGATACAGTAATCACTTGTGCCCCTCAAATATCGAATCACCCATTTCATTGATGCCCAATGCTCTTTACCTGGATTTTCCATATACCTACTGACAACCCCAACTTCATGTGAAATGTATGTCCTTGTACTAACCATCACATACATTATACTTCCTACTGCATTAGCATATGGTATTCGAGACATATATTCATTTTCTTCTTTTGTACTAAGACATAAAATTGAAGAAATCTTAAAATGGGAAGCCAAAGGGATTGAAACTAGTTTCACATCGTTCATACCAAACCTCAAAAGTATCTTCTCAACATACTTTTTTTGTGATAACCAAAGCTTACCATTTCTCCTGTCTCTGAATATCTCCATGCCCAAAATATTCCTTGCTTCTCCTAGATCTTTCATATCGAACATCCTAGCCATCTAAGCCTTTAACCTGTTGATATCAGTTATGCTTTTTCTTGCTAAAAGAATATCATCAACATACAATACTAAGATAATAAATATGTCATTATTCAATTTTTTAAAGTAGATACAATGATCATACTCACTCCTCACCATGAAATAGTCAAATTTCTTGCACCATTGTCTAGGTGACTGCCTTAGACCATACAATGATTTTTTGAGCCTGCAAACAAATTTCTTGTTGCGATTATGAATGAACCCTTCAGGTTGTTCCATGTAAATTTCCGCATCCAAATCTCCATGTAAGAAAGCAGTTTTAACATCTAGTTGCTCCAACTCCAAATCAAGCAATGCAACAAATGCTAACACAATTTGAATTGAAACAAACTTAACAACTACTGAACAAATCTTATGAAATTCAATACCTTCTTTTTGAGAATATCCTTTCGCATCCAGCCTTGCTTTGCACCTTTCCACCTTATCATCAACACCCTTCTTCAGCTTGTAGACCCACTTGCAACATACAATTTTTCTGTCTCTTGGAATTTCTACCAGGTCCCATGTAGCATTCCTCTCTAATGCCTTCATTTCATCCTTCATCACTTCTTTCCATTTATAACTGTTAGAACCCTTCAGAGCTTCCTGATAGCACGAAGGTTCATCATCATTAGTACTTAAAGAAACTAATGAAACAAAATCATCATGCCTTCTTGGAGGATTTCTGACCCATGTAGACCTCCTTAGGGAATTTTATGGCTCATCCACAATCTATTGATTGTCATCATCAACCATGTCTTCCTCTGCTATAGGAGACTCTTCATGAACATCTTTTAAAACTTGTTCATGTTCACCTTCATTAGTTTCAAACTGAATTTGTTGATACTTTGGTGTTTCTTCATGTTTCATTTGAACATCTACATTTGATTTGATGAGAGATGATTCATGAAATATTACACCTCTATTAATGATGATCTTGTCGGAAGTAGGATCCCACAACCTGTACCCCTTAATACCATCACTGTACCCAACAAAGATAAGCCTTTTTTATTTTGGATCTAATTTAGAACGTTGATGTTTCAGAATTAGAGAATAGGCTTCACAACCAAAAACTTTGAGATTAGAATAATTACAAGGGTGACCTGTCCATACCTCTTCATAATTTTTTCACTCTATTGTTGTTGATGGTGATCAATTCACCAGATAACAAGCTATAGTTACTGCTTCTGCCCATATTTCCTGCTACAAATTGGCGTTACTAAGAATACTCCTTTCTCTCTCTAGAAGAGTCTTGTTCATGCGTTCAACAACTCCATTTTGCTGAGGAGTATAAGCAGTGGTTTTATGTCTATCAATCCCAAACTTCTTGCAATAGTTCTCAAATTCCATTGATGTAAATTCACCACCATTATTAGTTCTTAAACATTTAATGGATCTACCAGTGCTCTTTTCCACTAAACCTCTAAACTACTTAAAAACTGTAAATACATCAGTCTTACTCTTTAACATATAGATCCACACCTTCCTAGAGAAATAATCTATAAAATGTACAAAATATGATGATCCTCCATATGAAATAGTAGGGGATGGTCCCCAAACATCAGAATGGATATAATCAAGGATTCCTTCACTGGTGTGTCTTTTAGTTTTAAATCTCTGCTTATTCTGTTTTCCATAAATACAGTGCTTGTAGAAATCTAATTGCAAAGACTTTAGACTAGGAAGTAACTTGCGATCAAATAATACCTTTAATCCTTGTTCTCTCATATGACCCAACCATTGATGCCACAGTTGAATAGAATCACTCTCGTTCTCAGATACCACTATCGCATGACCTGACTCGGTTCTTCCTTCTAACGGAAACATGTTACCAACCTTCTTTGCTTTCATAACCAATAGGATTCCTTTGTAGACCTTCATAACTCCACCTTGAACAATACTCTTGTAACCTCCTATGTCTAAGACTCCCAAAGAGATTAGGCTCTTCCTAAGCTCAGGTACATGTATTACATCAGTTAATATTTTAATAGTTCCATCAAACATCTTAATTCGAATGCTACCAATTCCCACAACTTTACACGAGATATCATTTCCCATGTAAACTATTCCATCATCTATAGACTGATACATAATAAACTAGTGTCTATGAAGACACATGTGGTTTGAAGCAATAGAATCTAATAACCACTGTTGATCATGACGTGAACCAATATTAATTGATAAAACTTCACCAATCATACCTGAACCTATTTCGGTTGCATTTGTTTCCTTTGTCTCTTTTGGAGGGTTTTATTTGGAGGCTTATTGTCACTTCCAATAGTCCTTCTTCAAGTGTCCAAATTTTCCACAAAACCAACACTTAAGCTTGCTCTTTTTTCCCTTCGACTTTGACCGAGAGAAATCCCTCTGACCATGTCCCCTTTATTTAGGTCTTCCTTTGACCATAATCACCTTAGATGTAGAGGCTTCTAGATTGGATTTCTTCCTTGTTTCCTCAGACAGTAAAGCTCCAACAATATCATCAAACTTAATACTTTCTATTGAACTAAAACTAATAGAGGTAACAAACTGATCCCATGATGTGGGAAAAGAACACAATAATGTAATTGCCTTATCTTTAGATTTGAATTTCACTCCCATGCTAGTCAACTGAACTAAGAGACTATTAAAGGTATTTAAATGATCACCTATTTTCGTACCTTCCTTCATGCACAAACTGTATAATTGTCTTTTCAGAAAGATCTTGTTCGTCAAGGATTTCATCATGTACAAGATTTCTAGCTTTGACCACAAACCCACTGCTGTCTTCTCCAAGACCATTTTGAACAATACATCATCGGCCAAACACAGGCATATGGCACTTAGTTCTCTCACATCCATCTCATCCCAGTCATCATTTTTTATGGTTGCGGGTTTCTTTTCTTTTCCCAAAAGCACCTTCACCACACCTTGTTGCACGAGCAGATCGTGCATCTTAACCTTCCAGATCTCGAAATTGTTCTTTACATTGAACTTCTCAATTTCGAACTTAGCACTTTGTATCTTTACCCTTAAAGGAAACATTCCAAAAAACAAAACACCACTGCTTGTAATAACCAAAACCCTTTAAACAATATGTAGAGAAATAATAGTTTAAACTTTACAAGATTTAATAAAATATTTAATAACAAAAATCATTTTACTAATCTTTCCTTTTTCTCACCTTTTATTAAAAGAAATTAGAATTCACATTTTAATAAAAAAATTATTTTAATAAAATATTCACTTTTATTTTAATTCCTCACCTTTTTTAATAATTTAAACATTCACCTCACAACCCTTCAACTTTTAATAACAAAGTCAACCTTTCATAATTTAAACTTTTTCAAAAGACCATAAGTTAACTTTAAAAAACAAAAAACAAACATAGGAATGCAGTCGGACCATGCCTTAAAAATTTTCACTCCAAAAAACATACAAGAATATTTCTAAGGAGTCATCGGACGTGTCATTATGGCTGGACTGCGGAGATTTGGAAAATTACCTGTGGAGTCGCCGCACCTCTTGTTATGGTTGGACTGCGATGATTTGGAAAATTACCCGTGCGTGAAGTGTGAACTAGTGGTTGTCGTGACCTTTGAGAGGAGAGACCCACGACGATGTGGGAATCGATGCACCTCTCGACGTCTTTTTTTCCAATCAGCTCTAATACCACTTGTTATATTTGCAAATGTGGAAACACAAATATCATATAAGACAATCAATTAATATATAGACAAGAAACACAGAGATTTACGTGGTTCACCCAAATGTTGGGCTACGTCTACTAAGCATAGGTATCGGTTGTCTTATTATTTAAATCAAGGAGATTACAATACGCTCGGTTGTCTCAGGCTCTTGTTTGCCTCTACGGGCTTACATAATTTTATATACATTTAAAAAAAAACTGATTATTAAATGCAATCTCATCCATATTCTAACTTGATCATATTGGTTACAACCAACACTAGATTATAGATTCTAAAATTCTAATTATGGAAGGATTCGTTGTCACCAATTTCCAACATTTTACAAATTGTATGTGATTGTTCTTGATTACATTCATGGGCATTTGGTTGCCATGAGTTTATGCAAATACATACTATTTATTTCTAATATATTTTAATTTTCCCACATGAACATGCATTTGATCAAATCAAATCAATTACTCCTTGTGAGGTTTATTTAGTTGTTATTTTGGGGATATCACTGAATCTTGTATCATGGTTTCTCATTCGATGGCTCAAATTACTTACTAGGCTAGGATTACTTACTTGGCTATGATGGCATAGTTAGACCAAATCTCATAACTCTTTCAGGTTTCAATCAACCCAGGTCATACCATCACTTTTATAACTTTGTGGGCCCAACACTACCCATACACCCTATGGCGTCATTCTCTCTTTCCACACCATCGATGCGAAAGAGATAGAATGATTGGTGCACAGTATAGTGGCCTCACTCTCTCTTTCCACACCATCGAACGGAAGGAGATATAATGATTAGTGCACCACATAGAATCACTGGTGCACCCCCTTATTGGCATTCCCTTCACAGGGTCTTTTCATTGCATAGGTTGTTACGTTTCAACATATCTCATATTTTGTGCACTCCCCGTAAAATCCTCCCAAATGTCCTTCCACACTTGTTCTTTGGGTGTGCGTTGTTACTTTACAAGAGATCTCATGTTTTGTGCATTCCCCTATTCCCCTTAAAATAAATCCTCTCAAATGTCCTTCCACACTTGTTCTTTGGGTGTGCATGGAAGTCCTTTCATTGAGATTACGTCGTCAATTAAAAATACTTACACTTCCTTAAATAGTATAACTATTTAATTGGGTGTGAATGGATGCCCTTTCATTTACATTAAGTCATCAATTAAAAATAATTATAGTCTCAAATAATATAACTATTTAAGTGGTAAATAAGTAATATATATTCATTTCAACCTCATATTTACATAAACTTTTCAATGCTCGTAAAAGATGGAATTAGAATTATGCTAATTTTATTATCATTACAATTTTTTTATAAATATTTTTTAAAAATAAAACTATTTATATTATTATTATTATTATTTTCATTATAATTTATAAACTCTATTTTTCAATGCTGGTAAAAGATGGAATTAGAATTATGCTAATTTTTATTTTTTTTATGTTGGCGGAATCGGCAACTGGGCCCTGGTCTCGTACTCTCGTGACACCACTATAACCTCTAGGTGCCATAGGTATGCCCCTTCCGCAGGCACGGGTAATTCGGGGGGATTTGAACTTGAGACCTCATCGTACATAGCACGCTATATCACGACACTTGCCAATTGAGCTGTCCCCCGGGGACTAGAACTATGCTAATTTTATTATCATTACAATTTTTGTATAAATATGTTTTAAAGATAAAACTATTTATATTATTATTATTATTATTTTCATTATAATTTATAAACCCTATTCAAATTACACATTTCATACATATTGAATTATAAAATAAATTTTATTTTTTTCAATCAAAAAATTCAACTACATTGTATTAATTAATTTCCTAATAATAATTTTTTTGGCTTACAAATGATATCATTTAACTGTGGACCATCTTGTTACCTTTAGGATCATTGCAAAGGAGTTTCGTAATACTAAAATCAAACTTTTTTGTTGTTTTGTTGACTTTAGAAAAGCTTTTGACATGGTTTCTAGGAAAAACTTTTGGAATAGGTTGGAAGAGATAGAAGTACCTCTCGAGTTGAGGGCTGCAGGAATAAGGATGTATGAGAACGTTATTGCTAAGTTTAAAAACACTGAAGGCTAGTCAAAGAGATTAACTTCAATATCAGAGTCAAACAAGGTTGTCCCTTGTTCCCTACCCTTTTTGGCATATACATTGACAAGTTAGAAGAATGCTTGGAAAAAGCAGGTTGTGTCGGCCTGACTCTCACTGGTATAGTCATCAATCTTCTTCTTTATGCCGATGATATCGTTGTTATGGCAAGGAGTCTCAATGATCTTGAAAACCAACTAAGAATCCTTAAGGAATTTTGCTCCAATATGGGTATGATTGTTAATACTGATAAGACTAAGGTCATGATTATTAAATCCAATAAGATCCCTTATGATACCTTTTTATATGACAACAACAAATTGGAGGAAGTGACTTCATACAAATATCTTGGAATTGATATTCACCACAAGCTCAATTGGAATTATAGCATTGAGAAAAGGATAATTGGGGGATGGAAAGCTTATTATGGGCTTGAAAACAATTGACTCTTGTTACACCTGTTATTCTTTATGGATGTGAAGTCTGGGGTTGTAGTATCTCTCGTAAATCCTGGAGAAAGATAGAGCAAATAAAAAATAATTTTATAACCTATAATCTCAAAATTAAAAGAAATACACCCTATCCCATCCTCCTCTTAGAAACAAGCCTCTCCCTCATTGAGAGCATGGCTATGACTAGATACCTAATGTATAAGAACACGTTAAACAACATGGAAGACAAGAGGCTACCTAAAATTGCTTCAAAATCAAGTCATAACCACCATCGACTCAAGCGAGGATGGCATAAAGATGTCCAATCTTGGCTAAACTATTAGGGAATCATGGAAGAAACCATTTTGCAAAATAAAGATACTATTAAAAAAACGTCAAATCAAAATTTAAGGAGAAAATGTGGTGTGATAAAGAGTTAGAGGAAAAAAGAAAATTAAGGTATTATAAAGATGTTATCAACCCTAATCTAGAAGATCAAAATTATCTATTTGTTTTTCCAAGCGTAAAGAAAAAAATAAGCATTGCTAAGATAAGAACAAATTCTCACGAGCTCCATAGTGAAACTGGGTGTTGGTCAATTCCTAAAACGCCATGGGATGAAAGAGTGTGTCACCTTTGTAACACTAAAAAGGTTGAAGATGAAAAACACTTTCTCTTAGATTGTCCAACCTATACCCATATTATATCTCATTTTCAAAATATTTATCACACTACCAACCTTCCTAACCTCTTGACTCAACAAAAGTATGGTGATCTTGGAAAGCTTCTCTTAATGTTTTTGGAGCACAGAAACAAATTCTAAAGAATCACAAGTAATCACTTACTCTCTTAAAGTTCGATAGATCATTTCGACTTAGTAGACGTTAATCATCATCATCATCATATACACACTGTCATTAATAAAACATATAATTTACTCCTTTCTATGTAAAACTATCAATATCAATTGTAATTGTCATGATTACCCCTAGTTGTATGAATTATATACTAAAGTTAAGTATGAAACAAAAATTATAACGTTAACTCATCCATCCATGGATTTGATAATTGTACATCCATGGATTTGATAATTGTGGTGAATATATATTTAAGTAGTTATTATGGATTTGATCATTATTTTTAATATATATTTAATTTTTTTAATTTTAAAATAGTAATATTTGTTATAATTAAATATGAATTATATTAATTAACTTTAATATATATTAAAATTATATAATAATAATAATTTAATTTTAAAATTAAACGTATAAAATTAACAATTATAAATAACATCAAGATTAGACTTATCGGCATATTCTGAATGGGCTCTTCAATGTCTCACAAGAATATATATATACCAATCCTTTCCTCGACCGAACGAAGCGTCTACTCCTTCGATGCTTCTCGGGACACTATTCTATCCCTTGTCCCATTAATCAAGATACCTCACCTTTCTGTACACACTTCCGCTGAACTCTTGCCGACAGTAAGAACAAACCCATCGACCATCAATCCAAATCACCCGGCTCCTTCCAATTTTGTAAATGCATATAAATATACATACGCTGACCCGTAACAGAGCCATCTATATCTGCTTTGGTTCTGTGGAGGAGGACATTAGTTGCTTAGTGATTAAAAGAAGGGGCAAAATCTTAGCCCAATATTTGCAGCATTTATATTTATCGATTAGCTATTTTGTTAGGAGAGGAGATTACGGTAGGGGATGGAGTCTGAGTTCCAGCCTGCAACACGGACGGAGGAGACTCCTGAAGCTCTCATCGTCATCGTTGATGTCCCAGGTAGGTGATCTCCATGAATATATGTATAATTATACCTTTCTTCCCTTTTTATGAAATCTGTGTGTTTGTAGAGTACTTTTTGAGATAATTGAAACAATTATTTATCTGTGCAGGTTTTAGAAAAGAAAATCTGAAAGTGCAGATTGAGAACCGGAGAAATCTCATCATCAGCGGAGAACGTGATGCGAAGGAAATGGAGGAAATGACGAAGGTCGGAGGGAAATTGGAGAAAAAGCAAAGATTCAGAAAGGTTATCGACCTCCCGCAGAAATTGAATTTCGATGAGCAAATCACTGCCAGGTTTAGGGATCAAACGGTGCGTGTGTCCTTGCCTTTGCTTCACATCTCCAACCAAGAGAATCAAGAGGCAATTCCTGCCAGTGGAAAACCAGTTCAATCGGCACAGTCAAAGGACGAGAGGTCGAGTCCTGTAGGACAACAAGATTCGATGCAGAAACGATCTGGTGTTGCAAAAAACGATCAAAGAGCAAGGCATCCAGAGGCGATTCGACACGACGATGACAAAGAAAAACCCAGTATACCTGCGCAAGAATCAACAGAATTGGCGGAAGAGAGAAAAACAAAAGCGCCTAAGCATGACCAAGAATTTGTTGGGGAGCCACCAATATCAACTCAAGCGCAGGCAGTATCTGAAGAGACCGGCTCTGCGCACCAATCTGAATGTAGAAACATAAAAGAATATGAAGATCGTGAAAGAAAAAAGGATTATGGAAGCTGGTCAGCTTGGCAAACTGACCAGTTCGCTGCTTCATGCAGTTCAACGTTTTCTAAGCGTGGGGTGTTGATAGCATCGACAGTGCTGATTTTATCTGTTGGCTTGTACATCACGCATAGATCAAGGTCACGGCTTCACATTTAGTTAATTACCAAGGGTCTTTGGACATTTAGTTCATAGCTATGTGTATATACAGTGGAATACGCCTGTACGTCACATAGAAATTGTATATACATACTCTTTGTTGATGATAATAAATTCCAATTTAATAATTGGTATATACGCTGGCTAAACTTTTGGTATAGCATGAAATACATTGAATTAGTTGTTATGTCACACGCATATTTTTAAGAGAGATCATTTAAGTACATCCCAGCTAAATTGTTGGGCAGTAGTAGAAGCATGAACACAACAATTTTAATGGCAAATAAAATATATAACAGCAATTACACACAAAGAGCACAACAATTTAAGTGCTTTATGAAGCAAAAAGAACACAACAATTTAAGTGCTTTCTAAAGCAAAACATCCACGGATTAATGATAATAAGTTTTCTTTACAACATCTTCCAAAATATGAAATATGTTCATGATAATACAAAATATGTTCATATCTAAATTTTTGGGAAATTGGTTGGCATTATTTCAACAATCTCCACCTTGACAACAATTTACCCGAATATCATGTCCAAATTTATTCATCACCTTTCATGCAAACCAAGAGAAGCTAGACACCATCGTAGTTTATGTAACAATACTGGTTTTGTGGACATGTCTCCACAATTTTCTTGTGTATGGACCTTTCTAGAGCCACTCCACCTTTATCAATAACTTGTCTTACAAAATGGTATTAAATATGAATATGTTTTGTTTTAATATGATATGAATAGCACTTTGACTATCATAGAATAGTTTCACCTTGTTGTGCATTCTTCCAAACTCATCCAACAAACCTTTTAACCAAATTGCCTCCTTGCAAGCATGTGAATCGACTATATATTCTTCCTCCATAGTGGATAAAGAAACAATGTTTTGAAGCTTTGGCATCCGATTAATAGGACCTCGTTCAAGAGTAAGGACACATCCTAAAGTGGATCTTCTTTTGTCCAACTAAATCACTGCAACCATTATAGGTGATACAATAATTACTTGTGTCTCTAAGATACCGAAGCACCCAATTGCCCAATGCTCTTTACCTGGATTTTCCATGTATCTACTGAAAACAACAGCAGCATGTGAAATATGTGTGCTAGTACTTACCATCACATACATCAAACTTCCTACTACATTAGCATACAGTACACGAGACATATATTCATATTCTTCATCATTACTAGGACATAAACTTGAAGAAAGATTGAAATGGAAAGCCAAAGGGATTTTTGTAGGTTTCACATTATTCAAACTGAATCTCATAAGTATTTTCTCCACAGACGTATGTTGTGATAACCAAGACTTACCATTTTTTTCTCTCCGTGTATCTCCATGCCCAAGATTTGCTTTGTTGCTCCTATATCCTTCATATCAAAAGTCCTACCCAACTGAGCCTTTAACCTGTTGATTTCAACCATGTTTTTGCTTGCTACAAGCATATTGTCAACATATAATACCAAAATAATGAATATGTCATTTTCCAACTTTTTAAAGTAAACACAATGATCATATTCACTTCTTGTAAAATTTCAGCGCACCGTGAAGGAATCAAACTTCTTGTACCATTTCCCGAGAGACTATTTCAGGTCATACAATGACTTCTTGAGTTTGCAAGCAAACCTTTTATTGCAATCCTGAACAAACACTTTTGGTTGTTCCATATATATTTCCTCATCCAAATCTCCATGCAAAAATGTTGTTTTGACATCTAGCTTGTCTAACTCAAGATCAAGTGATCCAAATGGATCTCCGCACGTGAAAGAACTTCGTAATTTGCGCCATGTTGATTTTAAGGTGGTGACAAAAGTGTTTAAGTGATGTTTTCTTGAGTTTTATTTCTCACGCATTTAATTATGCATTTGTGGGAAAGATACTTCATGCATTTTTCATATTAGTTTGATTAATGCTTTATGAAGTGCTCATGCATTTAACTATGCATTTTATGAGCTTTAATAACTCATACATTTTTTCACTTGTAATTAAATGATTAATATTTGTGAGAGAAAATTTGTCTCACATATTATTCATTTATTAATTATGGAAATTGGTTTTCGTGTGAGAAACCACCTCACACCAATTTGTCATTTTTCTCAATTGTAGGTTGAGAGAATCAAGGGCATGGTTGGAAAGTCTTTGGGTAGTTTTGAGACTTTTCCATTTTTAAGCCTAAGATGGTTGAAGATCCTACATTTAAGGATCTTGTTTTTCCTTCTTTGTAATCAGATCCTACAATTGTGGATATATTCCCTATGTGAGGCATGTTGAGAGGAAGAAAGGAGAGAGTGCTTAGCTATTGAAAGCCATAGTGTTGAGCTAATGAAGAGCCATAGTCCTTGAATGTAAGAGAGTTTTGAGAGATCACTTTGAAGAAGGAATATAGAAGATCTGCATTCCAGTTGGAACAAGTCCGGAGACGTAGCCCCAGAGGTGGAGGGGTGAACTCTGTTATCAACATCGGTTGTCTCTCTCTTATTTGCCTTCATGTGTTTTTCTCTATTCTATGTTCATTTACTTATGTTTATGTGTTTTAATGCATTATGATAAATGAACTAATATGCTCAATAAAACTTGTATAAGCCATAGTCAATTTAAAGATCCTCACATTGTAAACATTTGGGAGAGTAGTACTCGACCCGTTTACGGATCAAGTGGTATCAGAACAGGTGACTGCTTTGCAGGATGGGCAGAGGAGCAAAGCACGCTGAAAGAATGCAAGAGTTGCAAGAGATCAATGACAACATTCAAGCTGACAATGCAGAATTGAGAAGACTTTTGCAAGTAGCTGAAGAGGAGAAGTAGGAGATTTAAGAAATGCTATGAGACAAAGACGAGTTATTGGCTAAGTTACAGAAGGTTGAGAAGATGGATGCTGCATCTCAAGCCAAGGTATATGATGTTTCTTCATGTTTTGTTTTCTCTCCATATGAAACTATTGTTGGCATGAAGATCCTCATGAAGATGGGGTATAGAGGAGGTGGACTTGGCATTAATGGTCAAGGAGTCACCCAACCATTAGAGGTTGTACCAAGACAACCATTTGTAGGCTTGGGTTATGGACATGAAGAGAAAGGAGAATGATCGAAAGTTGCTGAAACGAAAGCCATCTCTTCACTAGCAGATTCCAAGAAGGGAATCAAGACAGTTAGTCCTCATCAGTTCAAGGACAAGTCAGGAAGGTATAACAGTCATTCAAGTTCTTCTTTTGCATATAAGATAAATGATTGCTTCCATAGATCTTCTAACCGTGATGTAGTTAAGCATCAAACAAAGAAAATGTGGGTTAAGAAAATGGATGTGTCCATGAGAAGTGAGACCAAGCACAAGAAGAACCTTTCATATCCTCCTGCAAGGAATGTATAGCTGAATGGAAAACGAAGGAATTTCTGCAATTTCTGCAAAATCAGTGGCCATTGGGAGAAGAAGTGCTGGAAATTGCACCCTGAAATTCGCCACAAGTAAAGTAAGCAGAATGTAAAAGAGCTTGTGAAGAAGGAGGCTCCATCCACCATTGGAAAAACATGATTATGAGATGTAAGTGCTTGGTGCTGGTTCGGTAAGCAGTTCATAATGTTTCTGCAAATTTTATTTCTGTTATGTTGCAAAATTTCGAGTTTTATGGGGGCAGGTATCTCTCTTTTGATGGAAAACACTCAAAAATTTTCTGACTCAGAATTGATAAGTAATGGCATCATTGCAAAGGACTGGACGAGAGAAATCCAATGGCATGAAAATCGCGCCAAACGACCTCTGAATGAGAAAATTGCTTCTTATCTTGGATCTGGTCGATGGCCACAGTCGAATTATCAATAGCAGTCGATGAAGACAGCAAGATCACAGAAAATGGATACACAGCCTGCAGTCTTAGTGATCCCGAACTCTATAACCCTCCATGTAGCCTTCATTAGCTAGGGCCTTCAAAATGTTCAATTTAAAGCTGAAGATTTGCATGTTGTTACACAGGCAGATAGGTTAGAGGGAAAATTAAATTTGAAATCCTCATCTTTGGATGCTGTCATATCGATCTCTGGACTCCACACACAGCAATGGCTATTGGAACTTGCGAGGGTTCTCAGATCGGGAGGGATTATCATCCTTCAAAACCCTAATTTCGCAAATGATGATGTTAAAGAGACACGTGACTACTCTGTTTATTACCTGATTGGAGCTAAATCGACCATGTATTGGACTCTAAATTGAGAGAATGGGGAAGCGAACTGGGATCTGTGAAAAAATCAAAATTGAACATCTGGTTTTACAGGATAACATATGCAGGACCTCATATCTAAGCGAGGAGGAGTACGTTAACTTTCTGGATATTTTGGTGGCCCATCATTCTGACCATGTTGGAAACGAAGATGATGGGCAGTGCTCGTCCATAGCAATTCAGAGAATCGACGCACTGACGAGCAAAGTGTGGTTGGTTATTTGGAGGTTCGATCAACCTGAAACTTACAATCCCTTCATCAGGAGCTGCTCCATCAATGGGGATGTCAAGCTCGGATGCATGAGGGAGGTGAAAGTCGTATCGAGGATTCCAGCCAAGAACAGTGTCGAGCGCCTCGAGATTCTGGACGAGGAGAAGCACATTCTTAGTTTCAGAGTGTTGGGAGGAGAGTACCGCCTTTGGAATTATCAGTCCATCACCACAATGAGTGAGTTTGTTAGGGACGAAAGGGCTTGGACTATTGTTGTGAAATCTTATGTTTCAGATATTCCAGAGGGGAATTCTAGAGAAGATACCTGCACCTTCATTAATACCATAGTCAGATATAACTTGCAATCCCTGTCTACATTAATCTCACAGCACATATCTCAACGGAAACAGAGTAAACTTTCTACCGCTCAATATTGATCCATATTGATCCACTATGTACGACCAATGGATAGTATGAATTTCTGTAACAAGAATATCACAAGGTCTAAGCAACGGTACTTGAATTGTGATTGCTTGATGACTGAGATGTTGGTCGCGTAGAAGGACGATCTCATCAACGAGGATAGTTTGATCCATGGCCCGATTTTCTGCATGAAAATAGAGATTTGGCTGTCATAGAGGAAAATCGTTGAACCAAGTTGCGGTGAACACGTTTTTCCCACGCATTTTGCCAATACATCATCACTGAACACACAATTTCCTATCAGTGGCCCGGGAAGCAACCGTTGGGCTCTTTTCTTTATCTTTGAGACATGCAATGCAGTTAGAAGGCAGACATTTAGTGGCATTACGCATTTTTGGTCCAACATTGATGGTTGCGGCTACATTAGGGAACCAAGAGACAACTGAAAGCAACGTGGAAGCTCTAGGTGCTTTAGAATTGTTCACAAATAGAACAGAAAGCAATTCACCATCTCGAATTGGCAAACTAACTGATCAACAAACGTGGCCTCTACCTTCTCTGTATAGCTCAGATCTGAATTTATTATTTCTGGAGAAATTGTTGATAAAATATCTTGGAAATCGAGCACAGAAAAACCATGAAAGTCGAGCGCAGAGAGGGTATGGTTTTCCCATCTTATGAAAATTATTGGCACATTGAATTATCATGTAATTTCCATTTGGCATTTCAAAATTGGCATGTAAATTGTTGCAAATGCCATGTAAAGGCCATAATTACTTGATTATGAAGCATTGAAAAAGGCTTGTTTAGCCACTCTTACGTGAGGAAGAGTGAGAGGTGTATTTTTGCGCATTAAGCCTTGTTGGCTTCTTTGTAAAAAGTTGATTGAGGCAAGCCTATTTTTGGCATTTTCATGTAAACTTGACCAATGAGTGTGGTTATAAACTCTTGGCAAGCGTTTCAAAAAAAAATGTAAACAGGTATGATCTAGGTTATCATCAATTACAGGTTGCAACTTTAAGCATATGTGGGCATTTGCATTCTGATTCCAAAGAACATAGGTGAAGGAGTCTTGAGGGGATGTGCCTTTTTTAGGCATTTGCATTGCAGCAGTTGCAGGTGTTGGTGTTGCGTTCCGATTCTGAAGAACATGGGTGAAGGAGTCTTAAGGGAATGTTCCTTTCAGAGATATTTGCATGCACTTGATGATGGATTGAAGTTGATACTTTTGGAGACCAAAAGTTTCTTTTGTTGGGAGGTGTGATCCAAATGGATCTCTGCACGTGAAAGAACTTCGTAATTTGTGCCATGTTGATTTTAAGGTGGCAACAAAAGTGTTTAAGTGATGCTTTCTTGAGTTTTATTTCTCATGCATTTAATTATGCATTTGTGGGAAAAACACTTCATGCATTTTTCATATTAGTTTGATTAATGCTTTATGAAGTGCTCATGCATTTAATTATGCATTTTATGAGCTTTAATAACTCCTACATTTATTCACTTGTAATTAAATGATTAATATTTGTGAGAGAAAAATTGTCTCACATATTATTCATTTATTAATTATGGAAATTGGTTTTCATGTGAGAGACCACCTCACACCAATTTTCCATTTTTCTCAATTGTAGGTTGAGAGAATCAAGGGCATGGTTGGAAAGTCTTTGGGTAGTTTTGAGACTTTTTTATTTTTAAGCTTAAGATGGTTGAAGATCCTACTTTTAAGGATCTTGTTTTTCCTTCTTTGTAATCAGATCCTACAATTGTGGATCTTGTAATTATTGCTTTTAGTTGGAGAGTGAGTAAGGAAAAACTATATATATTCCTTATGTGAGCCATGTTGAGAGGAAGAAAGGAGAGAGTGCTTAGTTATTGAAAGCCATAGTGCTGAGCTAATGAAGATCCATAGTCCTTGAATGTAAGAGAGTTTTGAGAGCTCACTTTGAAGAAGGAATATAGAAGATCTGCATTCCAGTTGGAACAGGTTCGGAGACGTAGCCCCAGAGGTGGAGGGGTGAACTCCGTTATCAACATCGGTTGTCTCTCTCTTATTTTCCTTCATGTGTTTTTCTCTATTCTATGTCCATTTACTTATGTTTATGTGTTTTAATGCATTATGATAAATGAACTAATATGCTCAATAAAACCTGTATAAGCCATAGTCAATTTAAAGATCCTCACATTGTAAACATTTGGGAGAGTAGTACTCGACCCGTTTACGGATCATCAAGTAAAGAAACTAGTGCTAACACAACACGAATTGAAACAAGCTTAACAACTGGTGAAAAAATTTCATGGAAATCAATACTTTCCTTTTGAGAATACCCTTTTGTTACCAGTTTAGCTTTGTACCTCTCAACTTTATCATCAACACCCATTTTTAGTTTGTAGACCCACTTGCAACCAACAACCTTCCTGTCCTTTGGAGGTTCTACCAGGTCCTGTGTTTTATTCCTATCTAAGGCATCCAGTTCTTCTTTCATGGCTTCTTCCCACTTACCACTTCAGTGCCATCCATCGCTTCCTAATAAAAACTAAGTTCCCCATCATTAGAAATCAAAGCCACAGATGAAACATAATCGTCATACCATGTAGGAGGATTCCTAACCCGTGTAGATCTCCTTGGAGATGGTTGAGGCATATCCACATTTTCTTGAATATTGTTTGCATCCTCATCTTCTTCCTCTGGAACTTATTCATGCTCCTTCTTTACTAAAGATTGTTGAGTCTTGAAATGAATTTGTTGAGATTGTGGTACTTATTCTTTTCTCATTTAACATCTACCATATCTGATTTTATGAGTGAGGATTCATCAAATACTACATCTATGCTTATGATGTGTTTGTGGGAAGTAGGATCTCACAATCTATATCCCTTAACTCCATCACCATAACTAGAAAATACATATTTCTTTGATCTAGGATCTAACTTAGAACATTGATCTTAAGAAATAAGAGCATAAGCATTACAACCAAATATTGTTAGATTTGAATAATCACACGAATAACCTGTCCATACCTCTTTTGGAATCTTACAATTTATTGCAGTTGATGGTGACCAATTTACCATATAGCATGCTATAAGAACTACTTCTGCCCACAATTATTGTTGCAACTTGGCATTATTGAGCATGCTCCTTGCTCTCTCTAGAAGAGTCTCATTCATGCATTCAACAACACCATTTTGTTGAGGAGTATAGATTGTGGTTTTATTTCTTTTGATCCTATCTTCCTTGTAATAGTTTTCAAATTCCAAAGATGTGAACTCACCAAATACTACATCTATGCTTATGATGTGTTTGTGGGAAGTAGGATCCGACAATCTAGATCCCTTAACTCGATCACCATAAATAGCAAAGACATATTTCTTTTATCTAGGATCTAACTTAGAACATTGATCTTAAGAAATAAGTGCATAAGCATTACAACCAAATATTCTCAAATTTGAATAATCACACGAATGACCTGTCCATACCTCTTTTGGAATCTTACAGTTTATTGCAGTTGATGGTTACCAATTTACCATATAGCATGCTCTAAGAACTACTTCTTCCCACAATTATTGCTGCAACTTGGCATTACTGAGCATGCTCCTTGCTCTCTCTAGAAGAGTCTCATTCATGCGTTTAACAACACCATTTTTTTGAGGAGTATAGATTATGGTTTTATTTCTTTGATCCCAGCTTCCTTGCAATAGTTTTCAAATTCCAAAGATGTGAACTCACTTTCGTTATCTGTTCTTAGACACTTGATTGACCTGTTAGTGATTTTTTCAACCAAAGCTCTAAATTGTTTAAAAGAATTAGATACATCAACTTTTATTTTAAGTAAATAGATCCACAACTTTCTAGAGTAATCATCTATACATGTTACAAAATATGATGATTCTCCAAAATAAACTATAAGGGATGGTCCCCAAACATCTAAATGAATGTAATCAAGGATACCTTTACCAATATGTCTTCTTTTTTTAAACTTTTGTCTACATTGTTTTCGAAAACCACAATGCTTTCATAAATTCAAATTCAGATATTTTAAGCCTGGAAGTAACTTACGATCTACCATTACCTTAATCCCTTACTCACTCATATAACCCAAATGATGATGCCATAAATGATTAGAACTACTTTCACCTTCAGATACCATTGTTGCTTGATCTATTTTAGTACTTCCTTCAAGCTTATAAATATTTCTAGTCCTTTTAGCCTTCATAACTACTAATATTCCTTTCAACACCTTCAATACTCTACCTTGAAATGTACATTTATATCCACCAGAATCTAGATCTCCCAAAGATACTATTTTTTTTCTAAGTTTGGGTACATGCATCGTGCATATGTTAACTTTCTTATAGTACCATCATACATTTAAACCCTGATATTACCAATCTCAATAATTTTACAAGAAATATAAGTTCCCATAAAACAACAATGTTATCTATACTAGATTGGTAAGTCGAGAACCAATTCCTGTGAAGACACATATGATGAGAAGCACTAGATTCTATTAACCAATCCCGATGATGTTGTGAAACATTACAAGTAGATAATACCTCATCAACCATCCCTGAACCTAAACTTGTTGCAACTAAATTTTCTTCCTTTGTGGAGTCATCTTTGAATTTTTTTTGTATTTTCCAACAATCCTTATTGAGATGCCCAGATTTCCCACAGAACCAACATTTTAGGTTACCCTTCTTTCCTTTTGACTTAGATATTGGTGTAACTCTCTGATTCTTCCCTCTTTCTTTGCGTCGCCCTCTAGCCACCGTTGCTTCTGATGTTGAAGTTTCTTGACTGGATTTTCTCCTCATCTCCTCAATCAAAAAATCTCCCACAATAGTATCATAATCATGGACATCTATCGAGCTAAAGCTAATAGGTGACTAAATGATCCCAAGACTCAGAAAATGAACACAATAGTGTAACTTCATTGTCTTCATCTTCAAATTTTACATCCATACTAGTCAACTCACATGTAAGAGTATTGGCCAACAATTTTTGTACCTTCTTTCATTAACAAACTGTATATCTACCTCTTTAGGTAGATTTTATTCATTAAGGATTTTGTCATATAAAGACTTTTCATATTTCTCCATAATCCTTTTGTTGTTACATCTCTAGCGATATTAAATATAACTTCATCTTCGAGACACAAAAAAATGGTACTGAGAGCTCTTGCATCCAGATTTTCCCAGTCCTTGTTCAACATATTTGTGGGTTTCTTTGAACTTCCTGCAAATATCTTTTGCAATCCTTGTTGTACAAGAAGATCCCGCATCTCGAGCTTCCATAGCTCAAAATTGTTTTTTCCATTGAATTTCTCCACCTCAAACATTGAAATCTGTACTTTTTCCATTAACACAAACCACCCAAACTACATCTTATAAAACCAATCTTTTTATAATAAGAAGGTAAAATTTAATATTTCAAAATGGATCCCTAAAAAACGATATTTAAGAAGAAAAAAAATTAAGAGCAAATCATACATATGTCTTAAGACGATTTCTTTTTTAAATAAAAGTGTCCACCTCATTTATTTATAAAATGTGATCCTTTATAACTCCACCCAATTATTTATTAAATAAATCCTTTATAAAATATATCTTAGCTTTAATGAACAATTATTTATTAAATAAATCCTTTATAAGATATATCTTAACTTTAATGAATATTACTTCATTTTGGTAGATTTCAATATATAACTTAATAAATGAATGATTAATTTGTAAATTGTGAAATAAAATATGAAATCTACACATTGTTAATTGTTTGAAGGTAAATAAAATATGAAATCTACTCTAATGGGGGGTTATGGATCTCTCCTTATATGAGGGGTCTTTTAGTGAAGCATATGAAGGATATTTTCATGTCCTTTTAATTTATTAATTACATTAATAAAAAATAATTGAGCTAAATTATATTAAATTAAAAATAAAGAATAATTTAAATAAAAAGTAATAAAAAGTAATTTAACTAAATTATATTATATTAAAAATAAAAAATGATTTAAATAGAAATGAGAAAGAATTTTATTACTATTAAGAATGTCTCAAATATATTTGATCTCCTTCAATCTAGATTTCTTGTGTGAAATCTTCTTTTAGAATGGATATGGAAATCCTCAAATACATTTGATCTCCTTCACTCTAGATTTCTCCTATGAAATCCTCCTTTAAAATGGATATTTTTTTTATTTTTTTTATTTTTTTTTAATACAAACTTGCTTGAAACCAAAATAAAAATTATTAAATGTAGATTCACAAGATTCTCAAGTAATTACAATAATTAACAAATAGTTAGCAACTCAAAACCAACTCATAAATGGTTCCACGGTCCTTTCTTATTAACTCATGATTTCAATTATGGTTGATGATGGTCATATATCAATGGCATCACTTATTTCTGAAATATATCTCATAAATTTGAAATATTGATCATATGGATTTGGATTAAGAGCTTATTACTATAGATACGGTAAATTGTTGATATGACTCAAAATGCAATCTGGGTTGTTGAGAGTTTTTGTGGAGGTGTCTATTTCGATCTAATGATGCATCATACCAAAAGTAAGAACCATTTTGTAGATCTTCTATTATGTAATATTAGTTTCAATTGAACAAACTAATCCATTTTTCAAAGATAAATGCAAATGTGTTCTTCAATTCTCCTCTAGCTTTATCCTATTCAATATTCCTTTAGAATGGAAATGGAAATATCTTTTATATACAAACTTGCTTGAAACCAAAATAATAATTATTAAATGTAGATCCACAAGATTCTCAATTAATTACAACAATTTGCTAATAGTTAGCAACTCAAAACCAACTCATAAATGGTTCTATGATCCTTACTTATTAACTCATAATTGAAATCATGCATAGTTCCAATATGGTTGATGATGTTCTTAAAGAAATGGAATCATTAATTGTTGAAATATATCTTAGAAATTTGAAATATTGACCATATGGATTTGGAGAAAGAACATATTACTATAGATATGGTAAAGTGATGATATGTCTCAAAATACAATTTGGTTTGTTGAGAGTTTTTTTGGGGTGTCTATTTCAATCTAATGATGTGTCATACCAAAACCCTCAAAGAACCATTTTTTAGATATTTTGTTGTGGATTTGCTACCCATTTCAACTCAACCTGCAACAATTAGCAAACTAGTCCATTTTTTAAGATAAATGCAAATGTGTTCATTTTCTAATGTTTAGTCAAGAATTCAATTGAAATACTAAAGAAATGAAAATGGAAGACACATTGAGCATAAATCCCACATATGAGCATTAAAATGGACTAATACGAGACTATGGGTAAGCGAAAAGGGATTAAAAATAAGGAAAAGAGGATGTCAAAATATGGTAATTGTGTGACTTATCACCAAGAAAGAACATCTAACACATGTGAAAGAACTATGCTCAAGTGGAGAATATTTCCCCTCTTCCCTTGTTTGGTGGGACTATTGTATGTGCAAGGGTTTTGGATTGAAGTGACGAGTCCTTGAGGTGACTCCATTTCTATATATATCTTCAGGACGAATAATTTGTCCTATATTTGTTTCCCATATGCATAGTCTTGACCTACAAAATTCCCCCCTAGACGCTAATTATTAAGAGGTAAACTTAATGATTTTTCACATAAACCATTTAGCACATCTCTACTCTAACTTTGATCATATTAAGGTTCAACACATGTCTTACCTTTAAAAAAAATCAAAAAAATTCTCAAGCACCATTGAATCTATTCTATCATTAAGTGTCATTGAAATTAATTAAAATTCAATAAAAAAAGATCCTATAACAAGGGAGAAGTAGGTAATGTAGTTGAATTTACAATCCAAATTATCTTCCATATACACTATGGTAAATTCTAAATCTGATATAGTCATCTATATAGACCATAGTCAACCATATAAATAGTTAGACATATAAGCCATATATAATCATAAAGATAATACAAGCCATACTCAACCAAAACTATGTAGTCTACCATAATGTTGTAAACCATAAAAACTACAGTCAAATATATCGACCATAGTGAACCACAAAATTTATACAAAATAGTCAACAATGGAAATCATATACTCAATTATATAGAAAACATTATTGTGTATTTCAAGTCACCTATAATCTGAGTGGTTTATTTTGAATGTGAATATTTTATAAAATTAACCAGCCAAATTTGAACCATAATAGTTCATTCTTAAATTCCTTATTTGTTTACACTAAATCATGAATTAATCTAAGTGGTTTATTTTGAATGTGAATATTTTATAAAATTAACGAGCCAAATTTGAACCATAATAGTTCATTCTTAAATTCCTTATTTGTTTACACTAAATCATGAATGACACTCAAAATTTGGGTGGTAACTTATATCGCTAAATGATATCCATCAACAATGAACACTTTTGTGACATATATATCCCCACATTAGTGATGTTAGTAATGTCCATATCATCTTGATTGCAACACTAGTAACATCTATATATATATATGACAATTTTTTTTCCACAATTATATTAGGTAGGTATTGAAACCATATTTACATCCTTAGTAGCATCGTTATCAAAATCATTTGTAATTTACATGGAAGTTTGTAAGTGAATTCATATGAATGACCACAATTACATGCATAATTTCATTCTTGGTAACATACTAAATTAAGTCTAGAAGGGTTGTAATTTAATCTCTATTTCGTTTATAAAAATAGTTACTTTGTATTGATATAATTCAAAATAGAGTATCTTTATTTGTGAGAAGGATTATAAAATCAACATTACATAAGCATAAAATGGAAATTCAAGCATAAATAAAGTTATTCAAATTTTATTTTTTATATTCTCTAACAACTTACCTTGCATTTATTCATAATGTTTATAGGTATAGATGCTAACAAATTGTCCTTATAACCATTCAAAATACACACATTTTATGTGAAATAAACAACAATTAAACTAGCCAATTTAATCATGATTTTCATCATGTCCATCCTAGTGTTGTTGCGAGTGATCCATCACCTAATTCTGGTAATGAGATTTAGTATCTTTGAATTCATTAGATCCATATTATATTCCCTTTTCTCACTGTAATTATTTGTATTCCTCCACTTCGTCATTCTAATAATCTTCTTTATCATCCTACCATAGAACCTTTTCTCCAAAAAGTTCTCTCCTCTTGACAAAGAGGTCAAATTCTAGGGAATCGAATGCAACATGCACCTTCTTGTACAACTCTAGGCCTTCGAGCTAGTCCACGTGATAGAGAGAAGGTTTCCTCAATATTTACTAAGGCAGGAGTTCTCATATATCACCCAAGAATGAATTATTTCTATATGAAGCTCATATTGGATTTATAATATGGATTGGTGGTGCATGGAGTTAATCACTACTATCTTTATTTTGCAAATTAAAACAAAAAGAGTGTTGAGTTATGGTTGTTCTCATCTATCACCCAAGAATGACTTATTTCTATATGAAGTTCATATTGGATTTATAACATGGATTGGTGGTGCATGGAGTTAATCACTACTATCTTTATTACAAATAAAATAAAAAGAGTGTTGAGTTATTGTTTTTTGGGGAATACCAAGGAGACAAACAATAAGGGAAATTAGTAGTATTCAACCATAGGAATGATATTTCAAACCATATGGGAACCATGATCTAGTTCTTCTTGAAAAATAACTCAAAGAAAAAGAACATATATATGTTGAGGAGGAGGTTGAAACTACTTTGTTAATGCATATTCATTAGACATAACACCAAATGGGAAAGGAAATAATACATCCATTGTTTTATTCAACACCACGTGAGATGGCAAATGAAAGGGAAAATTATAGTATCTTTCTTGAATCTATTATTCATCAGTGCCAACAAACTTGGTCTTGATTACAAAAGTGCACTAGTGGTTGGGGATTATGTAATGAATATCTTGGGCCTCATTGCATCCCTTTACAAATTATATTAGTAGGAAAATGCCTACAAGGAGAATGAGAATGAAAGAGAAGAGAAGAAAAAGAAGAAAAATGTTACTTCTTGTTACAAAATAGTGATGCTACAATCATATCCTCAATTTCTAATTGATTTTTGCCTCTATTTCACCCTTTTTAGCTACTAATTCTAAATTCTAATCCATTAAAATGAGAAAAATATTATCTCTTATAAATTGTTGGAGAATAAATATGATCCTGATAATTAGGTTAGAGTTTATTATTTGTCCTCCAATAATAATGTTTCTCTTACACTTTTATCACATTTTGTTAAAATAAAGACTTTTTATCCCTTCCCCAAATTTGTGATTAAACTTGGGAGTAATTTGTCACAACTACAATTTTTTTTTTTTTTTTAAATATAACAACATTCTTAACCATCCATTGGAAGCTTTGAGTCATTGGCTACACAAAATAACTCCAAACTTTGACATTTTCTATACCAAATACAATCTCCTAAGTGAAAAAATAGGTAGATTGGTGAAATAATGGGCTAAGTTTGTGGTCATTTGATCCTCTTTGACTTTCATAAGGTGGATGTAACTCTGGGAGTGGGTAGGATTAAAACTCATGACACCCATTTTCCTTATAATACCCACTTGCACTTTTTAATATAATCCCCGTTTATTTCATTGCCTAAACCCCATTTTGAACTTTATAATATAAGGTTTCTTTATGATGATGCAAAATAGTATTGACATTGGGAATTTTGGAGAATAGGTAACATAATATAAAAGGATGGGCCACCACCATGTATTCGTTATTCGTAGATGTTTTTTGAGAGGGGGATCTATATTAAAGCTTAGGAATGTTTTAAAACCTTCAATTCATAATTCATGGTGGCCCACCATACCACCTACCATGTATGATCATCTTTAAATGTATGTTACCTTTTGAAAGAGAAGGTCGCCTACCAAAACTTGCATGGAAAAGCCAATCCCACCTATGGTGGATGAGAGTATGAGGTCAAAGATTGGAGGATGATGAACGGTTTGCGGAATTTACCAAAATCATCACTCCACCAAAATGTAAAATCCGCTAATGCATAAAGAACATTGGTTCATAGGGGAACAACCCGTCTATTGTTCGTAGGATTTTCCTTGGTTGGGGAATTCCAATTTCATTTGTAGTTGTCGATTTGCTTAGATTGAGTAGGGTTGTCCATATTCAACTATGTAAACTTTTTCTTTTCTTCTTCCTCTAGTGGACATTGATGAATAAATATTCAGAATTTGACAATGGAACCTAGCATCATGCCTTTAGAACAATGTTAATCTCCTAGTGGAACCCTTTTGGCATAAGAAGCATGCTATTGAAGCCTAAAACTATGTCATTTCATGCATTGTGCAATTGTGGGGAAGAGGAAGAAGGTTGCATATATATAGGAGATGTGGTTGGTCTCTGGGATGAAATTTTGTCCATGTCTTATCTTTATGTATGTCAACATATTTTCCATGGGATTTTTTTGATTTTTGACCATGGTTGGTGAATTTTGTTGTTGAAAATTGATGGAATGATCCCTTGCAATAACTACATCCGCGAGGTGTTACCATTTTGATGTGTTTTAACCCCTAAAAATTTATCCATTCCTATACTTAAAAAATCATGTTTTTGTTCTAGGTTTGAAGCACCCAAAACATAGTTCATGAGCACATGAAAATGACCTATGTTCAGAAATTTTTTGTTTCCTACATGGTATGTGTGGGGATGAAATAACTATGTAGTTTGTAACCCCTTGACCTATCAACAACATTCTAAAATGGTTTCTCGAATGGAAAACCAAAGAGAGCAAAGTCTAGTGGAAAATTGCATAGAAAAGGCAAAAACCACTAAAAATGCATGCCCTCCTTTGTTTATATGATTCTAACTATTGTATCTTCCACATATGAACCTTGAATGACATGTTTTCATAAACAATGCATAACATACATAGTAGAATTCCCACTGACTAGTTATATGATAGCCTTTGATTCATTTTTTATACATCTCATAATCCAGAACTGGAAACTTGGCAAAGTTGTGGGAATTTTATTAATGTTTTGCTTTTGTACTTTTGAATATTAGAATAAAATTATGTTGGCTTCGTGAATCTTAACAGCCTTAATAAACATATTTGAGATAATCTCTACTTTCATATGGGTCATTTTTCCTATGTGTTCAATTTGCCCTAAGGTGAGTCCCACATCTATATATTGTGTTTTTCTGAGAGGGGGAAGTAAACATTCAACCCTCACTAAGAAAATAATCACCCTTGAAATGGACAACTTGGACACCATTGACAATGTGAAGGAAAAACCTAACATAAGGAGGAATCCCTCCCAACTAGTAGAGGTTGGTTTTTTAGATAAAAAACTAAAATATGGTTGTACTTTGACAAGCTATAACATGATATAGGAGTCAACCCTACACCAATTGATCCAACTTCATGGAGGCTCTAATGATGAAACATGGACTCATATCCCAAAATTTTCTCCATCCAAAGTCATTTGTAATGGTAAATCAATTTTAATATTTAAAGACAGTCTTGTTCACTTGGAGAAAATATTGTTTCAACTTTGTAGGATTGATATATAAGACTATAGTTTCATTGTTTCTTATTCAGGACATGTTTCAAAATTTATATATTATTTGTTAATATTTCCTAAAAAAGAGAATATTGATTTAAATATAAGACCCTTCTACTTAGTTTTGTTGTGGGAGTCAATAATTCTAAGGAATACATCATTGTTCCATTTTGACACTAAATAGAAGGAAACCACAATTATTGATTTTGGATCTGACATGGGAAATCAACCTCCAATGTGTTATATTCTATATCAATATGAAGTTTTGCAAACATGGATTTAATGTTGAAAGATGAGAAAACAAGAATGGGTTATGAGGAAGATCACTTTTGTTAGAATTGAAAATGCGGAAAACACAATTCACATATGATAATTAACAATCACACAGATAAGGAACATAGGGATTTCACGTGGTTCACCCAAACGTTGTGCTACGTCCACCAAACATAGGCATCAATTGTCTTATTATTCAGATCATGGAGATTACAACAGGCTAGCAAGTTCTCACTCTGTCTCTCACTTTGCCTCTACGGGATTACATGTATTTATATACAGTTACAAGAAACTGATTATTAAATGCAATCCCTATCCATATTCTAAATTTGTTTATTTAGTTGCAACCAACGCATAATAATAGGATCCAAATCCATCCCTGGAGGAATTTGTTGATCTCCACCTTGACAACAATTAACCTGATACCTTGCTCCTTCCTTTTGTTCATCACCTTTTCTGCAAGCCAAGAGAAGCCAAGAACCATTGGAGCTTCTCTAATAAAATTGGTTTCATGATCTAGCCTATGTGACTTGCATGCGTTTGGATTTCCTGAGGGGTCACTCCACCTCCAACATGTCTTCCACAACTGTGTTGTGAAACATATTGAGTGATAGATCTCCTCCTATCCAAAACACCTGTAAAATATAGATTACAATTATCAAAAACCATCTCTGTATAACCATTATAGGTGACATTTGTGCTTCTCAAACATTGAAGCACCCATTTCACTGTAGCCCCTAAATCTGTCACGTATCTGACAACATCATTAGCATGTGAAACATCTGGTCTGAACCATTTCATCACATACAACATACCTCCTACTGAACTTACATGAGACATAGCCTTTTCTTATTTATAGACAAGACTTATGCTTGAAGAAAACTTATAATGGAAAGCAAGAGGGATAAAAACTGGTTTTACAATGTTCATAATAAACTCCAACCACAACTTACCATTACCATATCTATATACTTCCATGCTCATAATTTGTTTTGTTTCTCCTTGATCCCTCATCTGAATTGTCATGTCCACTTGAGTCATTTTCTTACTGATTTTATCCATGCTTCGGCTTGCATCGATCATATCATCAACAAATAAAATCAAAACTGTGAATGTACTATAAACTGTATAGTCATTCCTACCCTTTGAAAGATTCTGACTCACTATGAAGGATTCAAACCTCTTGTATATGTGCATGGGTACCAATAAGTCATACAATGAATTATCTAGCATGCAAACAAATTTACCATTACAATCTTGAATCAACCCTTTTGGTTGTTCCATACATACTATATCTATGTCAATGATGACGTTGTGAGAAGTAGGATCCCACACACAACATCCCTTTATACCACCATCATAACTTGCAGAAATATAAAACAAGAAAGAATTCAGAAACAAAGATTTTAAGTGTAGAAATGATTTACCGCTTACCAGTACTTGCAATTCTTTCTTTCTCTTATGACCTTGATGCTTCTAGCATAAACAATAAGATACATTTGTCACTTCATATGCTATTTCATTTCTCCCTTCCATATTATAAAGGTTATCAACCTTTGTTGCCTTCATCACTACTATACTACTTTTCAAGAATGTGAGTGCTCCACCTTGACCTATATACTTATATCCACAAGAATCCAACACTCCTAATGAAATCAAATTTTATTTAAGCTCAGGTACATATCTAACATTCATTAATTCCCTAACAATACCATTGAACATCCTGATTCCAATACTGCCAACCCCAACAGTTTTACAGGTAATACCATTTCCCATAAACACTACACCCTCATTAGTAGATTGGTAAGAAATGAACCAATTTCTATGTGAGCACATGTGGTGGGAGGCACATGAATCTAACTACTATTATTCTTGATATTGTAAATTATTATAAATGGATAAAACTTGATCAGTCATACCTGAATTTGTTACAACCAAATTTTCTTCCTTCATAGAGTTTTCCTCAGATTCCTTTCTCTTCCAACAATATTTCCTGAGATGTCATGTTTTTCCACAGTACCAACATTTTTATTTACCCTTTTTGTGTCTTAACTTAGATCGAGAAAAAATACTCTCATTCTGCTCTTTAGTTCGACCTATGACCAACATCACCTCTGAAGTTGAGGTTTCTTTACTATATTTTCTCCTCATATCCTCAACCAACAAAGCTCCCACAACAGAGTCATAATCTAAAACATCTGCTGAGCTAAAGCTAATAGAGGTGACTAGATTATCCCAAGACTCGAGCAAAGAACAAAATAGTGTAATAGCCTTATCTTCATCTTCGAATTTAACTTCCATACTATTCAATTGAACTATAAGGGTATTGAAGGTATTTAAATGGTCAACAACTTTGTACCTTTTTTCATCCCCAAACTGTACAACTGTCTCTTCAAGTAGATCATGCTCGTCAAGGATTTCGTCATATATAGACTTTCCAACTTGCTCCATAAGCATGATGTTGTATCCTCTCCTACAATATTAAACATAACATCCTACACCAGACATAAATGAATGGTACTAATATATTTTGCCTCCATACCTTCCCATTCCTCATTCATCATGGTTGTTGGTTTCTTTGACTTGCCTACCAATGTTTTTTGCAACCCTTGTTGCACCAGTAAATCCTGCATCGTGAGCTTCCAGAGCTCAAAGTTGCTTTTACTGCTGAACTTTTCAACTTCAAACTTCTAACTCTACATCTTAGCCATTATCACAAAATCTCCTAATGCCCAAATCACTGCTTATAAAGTGAGATTTATATTATGAGGGATATAGTATAATTAAAAAAATGGAACTTTAAAGTATGGTTCAAAAATTAAACCAAAAAAGGTTTGAGCCAAAAGAAAAAAG
>ML790082.1:629487-657424 GCA_009831015.1 Picea engelmannii
TCTCTTTCTCTCACTCTCTCACCACTCTTTCTATGCTTCCTCTTCCCCTCTCTCCTTCTGTTCCTCTTCCCTTGTTTCTCTCTCTCCCCCATTATTCCCCCCCATTTCTCTCCCTTTTCCTTTCTAACATTATGTATATATATGGAAGATCAGATTCACTAATGATGCTTTTTTGTTAAAATATTTAATAATCTCATTTTTTATTGCGAATATATATCAATAATATTTTCTTAACACCACAACCATACCCCATTGATATTGAAAGTTAAATTAATACAATTTTGTTCCGCCTATTCTAAATGATCATATGTGATGACCATAATAATCTCACTCCCAATTCCCAAAGGTTTCACCCTATATTCATTAACACACATATTGAATCTCCACCCCACTCATTGTCTCTATCTTCTCTCTCTCTCTCTCTCTCTCTCTCTCTTTATCTAACCCTCTCTCTCTTTATCTATATCTCTCCCCAAATATTTCCCCTTATATCTCTTTTTACCTCCCTCTCCCTCTCCCTCTCCCTCTCCCTCTCCCTCCATATCTATATCTATCTACCCCACTTTCTCTCCCCATATCTCTCCATATTCCTTGTTCTCCCACCCCCCTCTCTCTTTCTCCCCCTCCTTCCCATTATCTCTCCTACTCTCTCTCTCCCCCCTCGTCTCCCTCTTCCCCTATCTCTCTCCCTCCCTTTATACCCCCCTTTATCGACTCTCCCCCCTCTCTCTCTCCTCACTCTCACCCGCTCTCTCTTTACCCCTCTTTCTCTCCATCCCCCTCTCTCTCTCCTCACTCTCACCCGCTCTCTCTTTACCCCTCTTTCTCTCCATCCCCCTCTCTCCCTCTACCTCTCTACCCCTTCTCTTTCATTCTCTCCATGTCCCATGTTTTCCATCCCCTCTCCCTCTCTCCCCTCCCCGTATCTTCCCCTATCTCTCCACCTTCCTTCCTCTCCCTCCATATCTTTCTCTCTCTCCCTCCCCCCTTCTCTCACTCTATACCTACCTACCTCCCTTTTATTTATCTGTCTCTATCTCTCTCTCTCCACACAAATATCTCTCTATACCTCTCCCTCCCTCCCTCTCTACCCTTCTCTCTCTCCCCCTCTCTCTCCCTCTTTCCCTCTCCTTTCTATCTTTCCATATTGCTCACTCTCTCTCCTTTTATCCCTCTCCCTCTCTCTCTTTCTCTCCCCTTTTCCAATATCTCCCTCTTCCTCCATATATTTCTCTTCCTCCTCCCTCTCCCCCTCCCTTCCACTATCTCTCCTTATCTATCTCTCTCCACCCCAGATCCAAAATGGATCCAGGAACCAAAATGGGTCCAGAAAGGCCTAAAAATCAAAGTTCTCATAATCATATGAAACCAACACCATTGTGTCTGTCTCATCGCGCTGATTCTGACCATATAATGTTTTCCTCAAATGAACATTGTATGAAAAATTTATTGCGTTCTAAACAAAATCCCAAAAAGTAAAAAAGTCAACTAGTCAAAGTCAACATTGGCATCATCATGCATTAGGATGATGTCATTATGTTGATGTGGAATCAATAGGAGGTGACATGTGTGACTCATTTTAAACACTTCTAGGCTAAGTTGGCACTATACGGATTTGACACGTGTCACCGTACAGATGACATGTGGTAGTCTGTACAGTGACGTGGCCCAATGATAGGTTGACACATGGTTGTATGGATGACAACTGGGCATACGACAGGATGACATGGCAGTGACACATGGTGGGTGACTGGAATGTACGACTAATGATGTAGAATTACAAACTAACACATGGCAGTACAACAGGGTGACATGGCGGGTGACTGGGTTGTACGGAGGTGACGTGGCAGGTTGACTGGGCAGTATGAGCCAATAGCAGGGTGACACGTGGCCCAATCATAAGGCGTCGCATGGCACCTTGGATTTTCACAAGTTTGGTTGGGTAAAAAATTATTTTTGTCTCCGGAATTTTTGAACCTCTGACTTCCTTGGGCGCTAGCGGTTTCGTGGAAGGGGGCAGATCATTCGAGATATGGTGGTACTTGTTAAACCACGTGGCCCATTTCCCTTTTAAGTTAGTGATGGCATGGGGTTTGGGATAGGCCTCGGTTGGTAGGGGACAACCCTGACTGACTAGAGGCTAAGGACCTGGGGCTTATCCAACTACGGCCGCATGGAGGTTAGAGCCTGGCCATATGTGCTAATGCCACGTGACCAAGAGCGCAAGGTAAGGGGGCCGAGATAGGGGGGATAAAGACCAACACCAACCCGCAGACATATGGAGGTCATGCATATGAATAGGGGCCCAGAAGAAGGGGGATTCACCCAATTTTAGCCCAAATATGGTTTTTAAAACTAGATGATATGATTTTTGTTGATTTTTCAGCTGTTTTTGGGAGATTTTGGCCAGTATTGGAGGATCTGGAGCCCTTTTTGAGGCCATATATTGGGAGGAAGTTGGGAGGTTGTTGCCAAATTCAATAGTATATAAACCATAGGTTCTTGGAAGCCTTGGAGAGGTTTAGAGAAGGATAAATGCTAAGGAATTTGATAGTCAAAGCCATTTTTATGCAGGGAAGACATTGAGGAGATCAACTTTGCGAGCCATTTCTGGGAGCTTCATTCATTCGTTTTCGGTGCTGTCATTTATGCTTGGTTTTTGAGATCTAGAAGAACAAAGATAGATTAGTTTGTAATCCATTTGAATTATTTTGATGTACTTTTGAAGCTTTGAAGAGAAATAAGAAAGCCTCACCCACTGAGACAAAGGCTCAGAGACGTAGGCGATATTGTCGAACTCTGTTAATAACTTTTGTTGGTATGGTTTCCTTCTCTTTGTGATTAATTTATGATCTGCATTTCTTATTATGGTTGCTATGATAACTCATTAGTTTATGCTTCTTTCATCAATTCCATATTGGTTAATGAACTCATGTTTTAAAACTCAACCATAGTCTTTAAAATATCATTTCGGATCAAGTGGTATCAAAGCAGGTTGAAGGTTGGTTTTTGAGTTTGCATGATTACCAGGGTGAAGCAGAATCATGGTGAAGGTGAGATTGTTGAAGAGAATCCTGAGATTGGATCGAGAAAGAGAACTTCTCAAAGTGAGAAGATGGCATCGGAAGAGGGAATTTCTCATGATGAGGTAGAGTTTTGAAAGACCTTCTTCGCCATGTCGGAGATGATGAAGGTTTTATATGATGATTATCTAGAAAGAAAAATACCGATTCTAGGTGAATCTTCAAAGGAAAAAAGTGAAGAAGGAGAGGATCCTCCTAAACCTCTTCCTTCAAATCCTTCTTCTCCATCAACTTCTTCTTCTTCAAGTACATGTTTCAAATCCATGGCAAGAAAAAATTCCCATAAACATAAAAATGACATGCCTTTACTTAAGAGGGATGTGAAGTTTGAATTACCTATGTATGATGGTGAAGTCAATGCAAAGAGGCTTGATAACTAGGTCAGACAGATGGACGTTTATTGTAGTGTGAAACAAATCAAGGATGGGGTAACTTGAATCAAATTGGCATCGCTTCGACTTGCAGATACAACACTCATCTGGTGGCAAAGCAAGTTGCAAAATGACATGCAACAAGTGGGTAATGTATTTCCATCATGGCAATTTTTTGTTTATGCACTTAGAATTTTTTTTTATCCTTTGGGTTATAAAGAGAAGGCTTTAATTGAATGGAAAGGTCTTAAACTAAGAAAGGTACAGATATTGCAAGAATACACAGACAAATTTCGTAGGATGGCATTAATGTTAGACATTCCATTACATACCCAAGAAAATCTTATGAAGTATATAGGAGGTTTACCTGCACATATTCGTAACATTGTATTTATGTTTGAACCTATTAATCTTTATGAGGTTTCTGTTCAAGAAACATATATTGAAGTAGAGAAAACATGAGTTGGTGTATCAGGGGAATCGTCTTCAAGAAAAGAGGACAAAAGGAAGTGGAAGGGAAAGAAAGAAAATAAAGTGGCAAGAAATGAAGAGAATCTCTCTTGCAAGCATTGCAAGAAATAGGAGCATGATGATGACCATTGCTATCAATTGCATCCCGAGAAGAGAACAAAATGGTTCAAAGAGAGGAAAGGGTGGCAAACAACTACAACAACAACATGGCCAACAAACTTGGGATCAGATTTGGGTGATGAGTCTAAAATCACAACAGTTGGTTTGGCATGTAAAATTGGTGATGGATATGATTCTAGAAGTAAATTGTTTCACATAAGGGTCATAATGAGACATACTAAGGTCGACACATTGATAGATAGTGGATCTCAATCTAACTTGATTTCAGAGGAAGTGGTTAAGAAATTGGGATTAAACACTCAGATGCATCATAAACCTTACTCACTTAAATGGATAAGCAACAATCATAAATTGCACATAACAAAGCAATGCACTTTAAAGTTTGCAATTTCATCAAATTTTGTGGATGAGGTGACATGTGATGTGGTGCTACTCAATGAATGTGGAATGGTCTTAGGTAGTCCTTATTTGTATGATCGCAAATAAATCTTTTACAGGGAACAAAATCAATATCACTTAATCAAAGAAGGAAAAGAATATGTTGAAGATGCTCATCACTTAAAATAAAATCAATCTCTTCAAACAATGGAACAATTAAGGAAGACAACTCATGCAAGAAACACACCTATAATTGTGCTAAATCAAGTAATTGATCTTAAGAAAGAACATGAGATGATTGTAGAATGTAAGTTCAATCATACTTTGCTTCAAGATAATCTAATGTCGTGCAAGTATTACAAACATATTAGCTCATTTTCAGTCATATTATTTATGTTATCATTGCTAATGTTGTCAACATGGATGGTAGTGGCTTTAGTAAGATGTGACAGAGTACAAGTGGCTAACAATATGATGTTAGTTGTCATGGTTGTTTTACAATTGATCTTGATGAAACAGGTGCAGGGGACATAGTTTAAAGATAGAGAACAAGTGGGGTGGCCTATCCCGCACTTGATGACTAGTTAGTATCCTTTTGGAGGACCAAAAGTTCTTAGTGGGGAGGCGTGATCCAAAATGGATCCAGGAACCAAAATGGGTCCAGGAAGGCCTAAAAATCAAAATTTTTAGAATCCGATGAAAACAAAGTCATTATGTCAGTCTCATTGCACTCATTCTAGCCATATAATTTTTTCCTCAAATGAACATAGTATGCGAAAGTTATCGCGTTCTGACCGAAATCCCAAACACGCAAAAATTCAACTGGTCAAAGTCAATGCTGACATCAGTAGGTAAAATAGGTGACATCAACATGCATTAGGATGACATCAACATGGCATCATGATGACATCATCATGCTCATGTGGTGTCACCATGAGGTGACACATGTCACTCATTTTTGACACTTTCGGGATGAGTTGGCACTGTACGGATTTGACATGTGTCACTGTATGGATGACATGTGGAAGTCCATACAATGATGTGGCCCAATGACAGGTGGACACATGGTTGTATGGATGATAGCTCGACGTATGATAGGTTGACATGGAAGTGACATGTGGCATGTGACTGGACTGTATGATGTATGACGTGGCAATACAGACTGACACATGGTAGTATGGTTGGGTGACGTGGAAGTGACACATGGCGAGTGACTGGGTTGTACGATGGTGACATGGCAGGATGACTAGATGTTGACTATGACACTGACTGAGTAGTATGAGCCAATATTAGGGTGACACGTGGCCCAATCACAGGGTGCCACGTGGCACCCCGGATTTTCCCAAGTTTTGCTGGGTAAAAATGTATTTTGGGGTCCAAAAGTTTCAAACCTCTGACCTCCTTGGACACCAATGATTTTGTGGAAGGGGGCAGACCGTTTGGGCTATGGTGGTACTTGTTAAACCACGTGGCCCATTTCCCTTTTAAGTTAGCGGTGGCACAGGGTTTGGGATAGGCCCCAGTCGGTGGGGGTCATCCTTGACTGACTAAGGGCTAAGGATCTATAGCTTATCCAACTACAGGTGCGTGGAGGTTAGAGCCTGGCCATATGTGTCAATGCCATGTGACTAGGAGCGCAAGGTAAGGGGGTCGAGATTGGGGGGCTAGAGACTAGCACCAGCCCACGAACATATGGAGGGTGAGCATACGACCAGGGGCCCAAATGAAGGGGGTTGTGCCCAATTTTATCCCAAATATGTTTTTTTTAATTATATGATATGATTTTTGTTGATTTTTCAGCTGTTTTTGGGATATTTTGGCCATTATTGGAGGATCTGGAGCCCTTTTTGAGGCCAGATCTTGGGAGGAAGTTGGAAGGTTGTTTCCAACTTCAATAATATATAAACCAAAGGTTCTTGACAGCCTTGGAGAGGTTTAGAGAAGGAGAAATTCTAAGGAATTTGATAGTCAAAGACATTTTTATGCAGGGAAGCCATTGAGGAGAGAAACTTTGCGGGCCATTTCTGGGAGCTTCGTTCATCTGTTTCTAGTGTCGTCACTTGTGTTGGGTTCTTGAGATCTAGAAGAACACAAAAAGATCAGTTTGTAATCCATTTTACATTTTTATGATGTAATTTTGAAACTTTGAAGAGAAATAAGAAAGCCTCACCCACTGAGACAAAGGCCCGAATACGTAGGCAATATTGTCAAACTCTGTTAACAACATTTACTGTTATGGTTTGCTTCTCATTATGCTTAATTTGTGATGTTCATTTAGTATTATGGCTTCTAGGATATCTCCTTATTGTATGCTTCTTTCATCAATTCCATATTGGTTAATGAACTTGTTATCTCTGAATAAAAAATCATTTTTATTTATGCCTTAGGTGATTAATTGAGATTTTAGTCTCTTTTGTCATTCAATAAAGTGTGCCCTTCATTGATTCTGGTCATCAAGTTTGAGTCATGTCAAATGAGGTTTATAGATGACTAAGTGGTCATCAAGGTCATTTTCCTAGGTTCATATGGTCAAAAGACAAGTCATTTGTTTCCTAAAAGTGAATCAGGGTTTATAAGAGTCGGTTTTGGGTCCTTAATGAGTCATCACTATCTTTCAAATCTTGATTTTACCTTCATTATATCATTCCTTTCAATAATGACGAGTTCGTAGCACACCTGGCTACTTTTGTACTTAAAGCGCTACCAACTCAGACAGTGTTGTCAGCGCAACTCATCATTTTTACATAGGGCGTGCTACCAACTTGAAGGGAAAACCATGTTTTGAATTTTGAAAGGTTTCTGAGGTAAAAAAGTATATAAAGAAGATTTTTAAAGTATTTCGACCATCCTCAAAGTGTCGAGGTCCTCTCCATAGCTGCAGCTCTCTATCAAAGGGAAGGTTACTACAGTTTGCAAGAAAAATTGTTTGTTTTAAAGTTTACCTCTAATTCTCTCTATGTAGAATTGTTCATAATAGGTTCTCATACATACGATGGCTCCAAGCAAAGATCTCATCCCCAAGAAGAGGTCCGGCTTTGTGGTTAGATTCGAGCCCAATAAGACTACTCTGATTGAGAAAAATCCTAATCATGTGGATTCATTCAAACGCATGGGATACTGGAGGTTCTGTGATAAACTTGAAGGACATCACTTGGAGGTTTCAAGATATTTTGTGCAAAATTAAAAGAGTGGAAAGACATAGGTTGGTCCCTTGGAAATCCATTTTACAATGGATTTGATTTCATAGGTAATCAAGATCCCTAGGACAGGGGAACTATGGTTCAAAACAAAGAAACTATAAAAGGAGGACTGGTGTCAAGATATGCTTAGGCCTGAGCATAAAGGAGATGATTTAGTGAAGGGTGTGCCAAGGAAGTGGCTAATAGAGGAATATGACAAGATTTTGTTCATCATTCAGAGATTCTTCACCTGTGAAGGAAGATACAACTGGGTTTTTCTATACCATTTCAAGATTCTTCTCCATTTCAATGGTAAGAAAGAGATAGACTTACCTTATTTCCTTTTCATGAGATTGCAAAGGATGATTTATTTTGCACAACGAAAACCTAATAATATTCAAAAGTCCATTTTCCACCATTATTTAATAAATATCATAGTCATTGAACAGTTGAAGAAGGAAGGGAAGGATTGGATCACTTTCTTGTTTTTATCAAATTACCAAATTGACTTGCCTCCTTCTCCTTCAAAACTCAAAACCCCTAAGAAGAAGACTGCAACACCTCCCATTGCTTCCTCTATCCCATCATTTGAAATACCATAGTCTTTTGCCCCTTCTGACCTTTCTTCTCCCTCACTTGAAGTAGCACAACCTTCTTCTCCCACATATCTCTCTGCATCTGAAACACCACAGTCCCCTCAAGAATACATTCCTCATGAACCTTTACCTATCCAAGTATATAAAAGAAGAAAAATAAAAGGAAAGGCTAAAGAGGTGGTTCTTGAAGAACAAAAAGAGCCTCTTGTGGAGCTCCCTGCCATGGAGATTGAAGATAATACTTAGCCTATCCAAGATAGGATACACCAGCCCTCGAAAGGTCATCCAGGAGAAAGATTGTATTAGTAGAAGATTCTCATCTATGCACTGATGTTGTAAAACCTATAGCTAGGTTATCCAGGGTTAAAGTATATCCTCTTGAAAAGGAAGAAATGGAAGCCATAGTTCAACTAAGTGAATCTCCACCAGATTCATCCCTAGAGATAGAGCAAGAACCTAGAGATAATTGGGCGAAATTATTCAAAGATGCAGATAGGCAGCTCAAGGAAGTTAAGGAGAAGAATCAGAGGCTACATCAGGATAATGTCACACTTGGTAGACAAATGTCAAGTCAAATAGATGAACTAGCAGGGGAGTGTAACCAGTTGAAGAAGAACTTCAGGAAAAAGATGATTCAGAGGAAGCAATTGGTCAATGTTTACAAACAGAACCTCAACCCGAGAGAATAAAATAGAAAGCTAGTTGAAGACTTATATTTGGCCAAGAATATGCTTAGCAAGATATATTTGTCTATCTTCTTAAAAGAAACCACTTCTTCTAGTTCTCCCAAGCATGGTGATTGATTCACATATTTTTCAAGTTTCTGTATAGTTGATGACCGATGATGAATTAATGTTTTGAGGTTTAATGAATGTATGGAAATTACCTTAAAGAAACATGTATGGATATGGTTATGAGATGAAGTCTGAGTAGTCTCAATAAGGATAACAAATGGCAGTTATATGTGTTTTATTGAGACAAGTTCTCAACTTTCAAAATCATTTTTCAATCAATTTTGAAGATTCTTGACAAAACTAGCATCTACATGAGTTTGTAGCATAGACTGTGTTTTCTCCATGCAATGCGCTACCAACTTGTTAACCTTCTATGTGTAATAGTCTTGGTCAAAGTTGACCTGATTTTTAGCATTCAAAGGATGAATCATTGCTCCAGGTGTTAGATAGATGCAGTGAGGGACTTCTACAGCCATGAGGTAACTCAGGTGATCCGAAAAATATCTTTTAATGACTATGGTTGAGTTTTTAATTGCATGTGTTAATTAACCATTTGAGAAGCTTAATGAAAGAATGAGGAAATAAGAGGAATTAAGACAGCCATATACACATATGCAGATCTGAAATGAAGTAATAAACAACAAACCATAACAAGATAAGTGATAACAGAGTTCGGCACAACGTTGCCTATGTCTTTGGGCCTTTGTCTCAGTGGGGGATGCTTCTTTATTTATGTTCAGAGCTCAAAAAATACATCACAGTAGTGCCAATTGGCTACAAGAATGATCTGGTCATGTTCTTCCAGATCTCTAGAACCCAGCAGAAGAAACGACATGCAAAATGGATGACTAGAGCTCCTAGAAATAGCCCGCAAGCGTCTACTCCTCAACAACTTCCCTGCATAAAAATGTCTTTGGCTTGGCTTCCCTTCAAAATAAATCTTCTCTAACTATCTTCTATGGCCTCAAACATGCCTGGATTTTATAGATTTGAAGTTGGTTATCCATCCCCAACTTCCTCCCAAAATCTGGGCTCCAAAAATGCCCAATATCTCCCAAAAATGGCCAAAATCCACTATTAATAGGCTAAAATCAATTAAATATCCCCAAAACAATAGGAAATAACCCAGTTTAGCTTTAATTTTGGATAATCCCCCCAAACTGGGCGTGCACCCCCTATTCTCGGTCACATGTAACTAAATTTGGCCAAGTGCTAGCCCAAAGGGCTAAGCACTGGCCCATTCTTGCGCTAGCTCCTAGTTTTTGAGGCTCTGCATAGATCCTCGGCCTAAAATATCCCAAGCCTCGAGGGATAGGCCCCCTGCTTCATGTGATGTGGTTACATGGTGGTGCACGGTCTAAGGGCTAGCCCCTATCCAATACTCCTGTACATATGGTGCCCGCGCCCTCAGGTCTTTATGTGTTATGCAACCACGGGCTAGGGCTTAACCCCAGCCCCCTCCTTCCGTGCCATATTACAACATATTCACTTTATATAGTTAATGTTTGGCTTATATAAACAAGCTTCACACATGGCGCGTTGGTGGTTGGGACTTTACCAAAGACTTTTCCCTTACGATCAGGTCGCGGGGTCGAACCCCATGAGCTTCATAACATTTTATTAAACATAGTAACCAATGACAGGGTGCCATGTGGCAGCCCACGCCTAGGCCACATGGCACCACCCCATTTGCCTATTGCATGCCATGTGTCAATCAAAAATTGGTCCACCATCAGCTGTATGACCCATTGTGTCTCTGCCACATGTCCTTTCCAAAAGCTGCCATGTCATCTCCTGCACAGTCAGCATGCTGATGTCATGCTATCATCAACATTGACTTTTTGACCAGTTGACCTTTGACTTTTTACCTGTTTGGGTTTTCAATGAGAACGTGGTAACTTTCACATACGGAGCCCGTTTGAGGAAGTAAATATATGGCCGGAATTAGGAAGATGGGACGGATGCAATGGCGTTGGTTTCATCGGATTCTGAGTAGTTTCATTTTTGAGCCTTTTTTAGCCCTGTTAGACTCCTGGATCTGATTCTGGATCACACCTCCCCACTAAAAGACCTTTTTGTCCCCAAAAGGTTACTGACCAGTCAACAAGCTCGAGACAGGCCACCCGGCTTGTCCTCTGTCTCAAAACTCTGTCCTGTGCACTTGTCTCCTCAAGATCAACTGTAACACAATCATGACAACTGACAGTATATTGTTAGCCATTTGAACCTTGTTACATCTTACTGAAGCCACTATAATCCATGTATACAACATTACTAATGATAGCATAAAAAAGACAACTGTAAATGAACTAATATACTTGAAATATTTGCACGACGTGAGCTTATCTTGAAGCAACTTATGATTGATTTTCCATTCAACAATCTTTCTTGTTCTTGCTTAAGATCGATTACTTCATTTGAAACAATTATTGGTTTGTTTCTTTCTTGCACTACCTTCTTTAATTTTTCCATTGTTTGAAGTGTTTTATTTTCCTTAACATGATGAGCATGAACCACATACTCTTAACCTGCTTTGGTTAATTGATATTGATTCTTTGTCCTGTAGAAGACTGCCTTACGATCATATAAATATGGACTACCTAAGACCATTACACATTCTCTTAACGACACTACAACACATGCTACTTCGTCCACATACTTAGATGAAATTGCAAATTTGATTGTGCACTGCTTTGTTATGTGCATTTGATGATGATTGTTTATCCATTTAAGTGTGTAAGGCTTATGATGTACTTTTGTTTTTAAACCCAATTGCTTAACCAATTCTTCTGAGATTATATTAGATTGAGATCCATTGTCGATTAATGTGTCTATCTTAGTGTGTCACATGATTACCCTTATATGAAACAAGTTGCTTCTACAATCAATGCCTTCACCAATTTTACCTGTCATACCAACCAATGAGATCTTTGATTCATCACCTGGATCCGATCCCAAGTCTATGGGTCTTGTTGTCGTTGCCACTGTTTGCATTCCCTTCTTTTCCTTAAATCACTTTGGCCTCTTCTCGAGATGTAACTACCAACATCTGTCCTCATCATGTCCCTCTTTCTTGCAATGTTTGCAAGAGGGATTTCCTTCCTTCCTCGTCACTTCATTTGAATTCTTTCCATGCCTTTTCCTCTTGTCCTCTTTTCTTGAAGACGATGATTCCCCTGAAACACCTGTTTTTCCTACTTTAATATACGTAGCTTGAACAGAAACCTCATCAAGGTTAGTGGGTCAAAACATGAATACAATGTTTCTAATATGCACAAGTAAACCTCCTATATACTTCATAAGAGTTTCTTGTGTTTGTAAAGGGATATCTAACATCAATGCCATTTTTCGAAATCCATCGGTGTATTCTTGCATTGTTTGTCCTTTTCTTAGTTTTAAAGATTGCCATTCAATTAATGCTTTTTCTTTATAACCCAAAGGATAGAATTGTTTCCTAAGTGTAGAAATGAATATCTTCCATGATGGATATACATTACCCACTTGCTGCATTCCATTTTGCAACATGCTTTGCCACCAGATGAGAGATGTACCTGCAAGTCTCAAAGATGCCAACTTGATTTGTGTAGACTCATCCTTGATCTGTTGCACACTGCAGTAAACCTCCATCTACCTGATACAATTGTCAAGTTTCTTTGCATTTACTTCACCATCATATATGGGAAACTCAATCTTAACATCAAGTTTTAAAAATGGCATTTCATTCTTATGCTTATAAACATTTTTCTTTGCATTAGATTTAGAACTTGAACTTGAAGAAGAAGGAGAAGAAGGAGGTGATGATGGAGCTGAAGGAGGAATTTGAGGATGATCCTCTTCCTCTTCACTTTTTCCCTTTGAAGATTCACCCAAAACCGGTCTCTTTCATTCCAAGTAATCCTCATACAAAACTTTCACCATCTCCGACATAGCAAGGAAAGTTTTCCAAAACTCTTTCTCATCCTGAGAAAGCCCTTCTTCCGATGCCATCTTCTTGCTCTAAGAATCTCTCTTTCTCAATCCAATTAATGGATTCTATGCAACAAGATCACCTTCACCATGTTGTAGCTTTTCCCTGGTTAACATGCAAACTCAAATCCAAACGTCAACTAGCTTTGATACCACTTGATTCGAAAAATATCTTTTAATGATTGTGGTTGAGTTTTTAATTGCATGTGTTAATTAACCATTTGAGAAGCTTAATGAAAGAATGAGGAAATAAGAGGAATTAAGACAACCATATACATATATGCAGATCTGAAATGAAGTAATAAACAACAAACCATAACAAGAGAAGTGATAATGGAGTTCGACACAATGTTGCCTATGTCTCTGGGCCTTTGTCTCAGTGGAGGAGGCTTCTTTATTTCTGTTGAAAGCTCAAAAAGTACATCACAACAGTGCCAATTGTCTACAATACTGATCTGGTCATGTTCTTCCAGATCTCTAGAACCCAGAAGAATAAATGACATGCAAAACGGATGACCGGAGCTCCCGGAAATGGCCTGCAAGTGTTTGCTCCTCAACAACTTCCCTGCATAAAAATGGCTTTGGCTTGGCTTCCCTTAAACATAAATATTCTCCGAATGTCTTCTATGGCCTCAAACAGGCCTAGTTTTTATAGATCTGAAGTTGGTTATCCATCCCCAACTTCTTCCCAAAATCTGGGCTCCAAAAATGCCCAATATCTCCCAAAAATGGCCAAAATCCACTATTAACAGGCTAAAATCAATTAAAAATCCCAAAAATCATAGAAAATAACCCACTTTAGCTTTAATTTGGTCATAATCCCCCCAAACTGGGTGCGTGCCCCCTATTCTCGGTCACATGCAACTAAATTTGGCCAAGCGCTAGCCCAAAGGGATAAGCGCTGGCCCATTCTTGCGCTAGCTACTGGTTTTTGGGGCTCTGCATAGATCCTCGGCCTAAAATAGCCCGAGCCCTGAGGGATAGGCCCCCCTCTTCATGTGTTGTGGTTACATGGTGGTGCGGGGTCCAAAGGCTGGCCCCTATCCAATACTCCCACACATATGGTGCCCGCGCCCTTGGGTCTTTGTGTGTTACGCGACCACGGGCTGGGGCTTAGCCCCAACCCCCTCCTTCTGCACCATATTACAACATATTCACTTTATATAGTTAATGTTTGGCTTATATAAACAAGCTTCACACATGGCGCATTGGTGATTGGGACTTTACCAAAGACTTTGCCCTTACGATCAGGTCACGGGGTCGAACCCCATGAGCTTCATAACATTTTATTAAACATAGTAACCAATGACGGGGTGCCATGTGGTAGCCCACGCCTAGGCCACGTGGCACCACCCCATTTTCCTATTGCATGCCATGTGTCAATCAATAGTTGGTCCACCATCAGCTGCACGACCCATTGTGTCTCTGCCACATGTCCTCTCCAAAAGCTGCCACATCATCTCCTGCACAGTCAGCATGATGATGTCATGTTGTCATCAACATTGAGTTGACCTTTGACTTTTTACCTGTTTGGGTTTTCGATCATAACGTGATAACTTTTGCATATGGAGCTCGCTTGAGGAAGTAAATATATGGTCAGAATCAGGAAGATGAGACAGACACAATGGCGTTGGTTTCATCGGATTCCGAGCACTTTCATTTTTGAGACTTTTTGAGCCCTGTTAGACTTCTGGATCCAATTTTGGATCATCAGGTGGAGCTAAAGTTTTGGAATTTGGATGGGATACATATCCCTTAGAAATAGGATCTCATCCTATATTTTTTGCATTAGTTCAAATTCGATCTGATATGTGTCATTTAAATCCATCTTTTGAGGATATTAATCAAATTTGTAAAACCTATTTATGCCCATTAAGGCATCTTTGTAAGGGGTTCTAGATTGAATAATTTTATACACTCTTTAATGTAAATACCTTGACATATATTTTTGGAATGATAATTTTCTTTCATTGATATTGTTCATTTTTCTATTCATCTTCCTTATTCTAGACTTGTGAGTTGAATGTTATGTTAATTTCCTAGTTTACTTAATGATTGATCATTGCTATCTTATCTCTTCATTAGTAAACTAAGATCACAAATCTTCTTCTGGTTATTTTCTACCTTTCACATGTGTTTTCAATATATGTGATGTTGTTGACATAGTTAGCATTCTCTATACACCTATATTTTGCAAACCCTTTGATCAATAGCTCTTGAAGGCCTTATTTTTTCTAGATATATTCAATTTATATTGAGTGAAGGAGTGAGTGTGTGAATTATTCATCTTTGATCCAATTTTCAACACAATATTGAGTATTTTGATTAATTTACCAGACTCTCTTGATATACAACCTAAGGAGACTCCTGGAGTGATAACAAATTGGCGTTGTTTCCGGGGAGAGAAGTGTGAAGAAAGCTTCCCTGTGAGACGACATAGTACCAACTTTTGATAATAGACAAAGGTCAAGCATCATTAGTTTGGTTGTAATATTCTATCTGGTGACTCCATTAGTACAATGTGGCTCCTAAGAAGGCACATACTCGACCAAATCCTCAGAAACCACTAACTGATCCAGTATCAGATCTTGAGAAGATTGTCAAATAAGGAAAGGAATTACATAAGGGTTATTCAAGTTCAAGTATCTCTAGAAATCACTATATGTCTTTTCCAAAATATCCACTAATAAAACCAACACTTATTGAAGCTATAAGCTCAAAGATTGATAGTGAAAAATTATTTTCAGAAGTTCAAGGATCTTCTGATCTTACTTAATAAGATAGTTCACCATTTTTTGGAGAAGACATTTGATCATCCTCTGTAGAATCTTCTCAACATGAAACTGAACCAAATTCATCCTACATTCATACAAATCTTCCTGCAGCTGAGCTTGTCTTACATGAATTGTCTATAAAAGAAGAAAACCTTTCCAAGTTATTGTCTAATTTTACAGAGCTTCTTATTTCCCTTCTTCCATTATAAACTCATAAATACCTTCTCCTCTCATTACCTCACCTTTATCCTCAATATCAGCCTCACCTCAATCCCAAGTGATCCAAACTTCTAGTACATATGCATCTACTGTTATCATGGCAACAACACCTCAAAATATCACTAAGATAGAAAGAATTATAACTGTTAGATATGCCCCATTAGTATTCCCAAATCCTTTTAATGAAATTCCTACTGGAGACTATCAAAAGTATATGCCAAAATTTTTAGGGACAAAAGAGGTCATAGCTGAAGAGCATATTGAACTATTTTACAGTTATGTTGATAACTTAAATATCACGCAAGAGGATGTATGGATGAGAGTGTTTGTGCAAATATTATATGGAGAGGCCAGGAGATGGTTCAGAGAATTAACACTAGGATCCATAATAGGTATTGAAGTTTCTTATGAGACTTTCCTAAAACAATGGGGGATAAGAAGGATTTTCTTTACTACATTACAGAGTTTGGAAACTTGAGAAGGTGAAGTGGTCAATCGATGTTAGACTTCACCAATAAATTTAACAAGATGTACAACAAGATCCTAGTTGAAATCAAACCTACTACTACCTCTGCAAAAATCACATATGCTAATGCTTTTGATTCTAAATTTTGTTTGTTGTTAAGAGAAAGGAGGTATGTTACATTGGTTGATATGCAGGATGTAGAACTTGAAGTGGAATCTAATATCCTTGTTGCAGAGAAGTTGAAAGGTAGAGGATATAGGAGAAAACAAAAAGGAGAATCCTCCTCATCAAGTGTTGATCCTAACATTGAAAATATGGCTAATATGATTGAATATTTTACTTCAGAATTGTCCAAGATGAAGATTGAGAAAAAGTAGCCTGTAAAAGGTAGAGATCCTAATGATTTTATTCCTTGAAATACAAATCCTTATAGAAGAAATAATGAGCAACATCGGATTTTACAAAGGAATAGTAATGTTAATGAGGATCAAAATATTAAAACCCCTTTTCAAAACATAGTAATGGAGGAAGATCATCCAAAATAATATGATGAGATTCAATGTTTGGGAGATAAAGGTGATGCATCTTTCTTGACACAATATTCATGTGAAGAAGCTTTGATTAGTGAGAAATCTAATCAATATTCAATTGAGGGATCTATTTTTCAAACTGATGATCATAATAGATATAATTTGAGATCTAAACAAAGTAATGGAAAGAAAGATGAGCAAGATACTCCCAAGAAATTTTTTTCCCCTACAAAATAGAAACCAAGCAAAGATCAAGCTCAAACCAAGAATCAAGTACTTCTTAAAGCTCCTATGCAAGATATAAGAAACCCTAACAAAATCCTTTTCTTGTTTAGCTTTGAATCATAAATTCATAAGGTTAAAATTCACATACCCCTCATGTAATTAATGAAGAATGATACATTCAAATAAAACATCCTCAAAGCCCTTGAGCATAAATCCATGCCCATTGTTTCTGACTTTGTAAACCTCCAATATGATAAGGCTACTATTCTCCTTAATCCAATGGTTGAAGACCGTGAGGAAACCTCTCCACCTTTCTATGTCTCCTTGAACATCCATGATAAAATTCTACATAATTTCCTTCTAGACATAGGAGCTTCTCATAACCTCATGCCAAAAGAAGTTATGGATGAGTTGGGTTTAGATATTACCAAGTCTTATCATGACTTATTTTCATTTGACTCTAGAAAGGTTAAGTGACTTGGTTTGATAAAAGCTTTAGAAATTTCTTTATCCTAGTTTCCCATGAGGAGCATGGTAATGGACATTGTGGTAGCTGATGTGCCACCCAAATTTGGTATGATCTTATATAGAGCATGGATAAAGAGGCTAGGGGTCACCTTGCAAAATGACCTTTCTTATGCAACTGTCCTAGTTTTTGGAGGGGAACAAAGGAGATTGCATAGGGAAGCTCAATTCACCTATATTATCAGTGATGAGAAGAAGCCTACTAGTCATCCTATATACTTAGTTGATATAGGTCTGAGGTATTGCATAATTCATATTGATGATTCTCAATCACCATCTTTTCATCTCAGAAAGCCTATTTGCCAATATTCATAAGTGGAAAGCAGTCTTATATGGAGTGTGTTTTTTGATGGTGCTTGTTCAAAAGAGTCTGCAGGAGCAAGGGTTGTTTTTGTTTCTCCTTCCAAAGAAACAATTCATTTGTCCTTCAAGTTGGATTTCAAGGTGACAAATAACATATCAGAGTATGAAGCCTTGGTATTGGGCTTGAATGCTTCTAAGGATATGAATATTTAGGGGCTGGAAGTATATGGAGATGATGATTTGATAATACAACAAATCAAGAACACTTTTCAAGCCAAACATGTTAGGATTAAGGAATACAGAGATGAGGTATGGAATCTAATTGATTCTTTTCTATCATTCTATATTTCATATATTCCTAGAGCCATAAATCAACTTGTTGATTCATTAGTTGTTTCATCTAGTACCTTCAATCCACCTTTGCGAACAAAGCTAAATTATGAAATCCAAGTGAAATATAGACCCTCCTTGCAAGATAATGTAAAATTTTGGAAAGTGTTTGATGATGAGGAGGAATTGGTCATATTTTTTGAAGTTATAGATGAGTTTTCAGCCCTCCATATAGATCATGAAAATGAAAATGTTGAAGAAGTAAAAAATCCTAAGTTAAAAAACAAAATTGGACGCCATGATATTATTCAACTTCCAAATAATCAAATCCCAAGAGTATTAGTACCACTTGAGAAGATTTTTGACCAGAATGATGTGCCTTTGAAACCTAATAAGAAAGAGGAAACCCCTGATGTATTTCAGTACAACTTAGGAGATGAAAAGTGCCCAAAACCTATAAATCTGTCCACACAGTTGACTGCAGAACAAAGAGTTGAATATGGAATCCTGATGAAATAATTTTTAGACATTTTTGCATAGGAGTATAGTGACTTAAAGACTTATGATACTCAAGTGATTGAGCATAAAATACCTCTGAAGAAAGAACCCACTCAATTCAAGAAAAAACTGAGATCTATCAACCCTCTTCTTCTACCCATAATGGAAAAAGAAATTAAAAAATTATTGAATGCTCAAATTATCATTGCACTAAGATATTCTATGTGGGTTGCTAATTTATCTCTTGTTAGGAAGAAGAATGGGGAGATTAGGATGTGTGTTGACTTCGAGAAGTTGAGCAAGTTCTCTAAGAAAGACAACTACCCTTTGCCAAAGATGGAGAATATCTTGCAAAGAGTGTATGGAGCTAGTGTCATGTCTTTTATTGATGGGTTCTCAAGCTATAACCAAATCTCAGTACACCCAGATAACATAGAAAAGACAACCTTCACAACTCCTTGGGGTACTTTTATGTATGCCAAGATGCCCTTTGGGCTTATGAATGATGGGGCCACATTTCATATGGCCATGGAAATTTCTTTTGTAGGTGAGAAGGATAAGTTTATTTTGATATATTTGGATGATCTAACAGTGTTTTCTCACATCCATAAAGAGAATTTGCAACATTTTAGAAAGACATTTTTGAAGTGCAGAGGGTATGGGATTTAATTAAATCCAAAGAAGTCTCGGTTTGCATTAAACTAAGGTAAGCTTCTGGGACACATAGTGACTACTGAAGGAGTAAATATTGACCCTACAAGAGTATAAGATATTCATAAGATATCAATTCCTAGATCTAAGAAAGACATACAATCATTGCTTGGAAATATCAACTTCATTAGGAGTTTTATTCCTAATTTTGCAGAATTGATTAAACACATCACTGGCATGCTAAGGAAAGATTCAAAATTTAAATGGCATGATGCAGCAAGGGATTATTTTGAAGCTATCAATAAATCTCTTATGTCAGCTCCTACTTTGATCAACCCCGACTATTGTAAATATTTCTATATCTTTTCATTTGCATCTAATGACACCATTGTAGCAGTGTTACTTCAGAGAATTGATCAAGGTCAAGAAAAACCAGTGGCTTTCTTTAGCAAGACATTAAGAGATGTTGAGGTAAAGTATGACCCTATTGAAAAAAAATATTATGCTTTGATTAAATCACTTAAGGCTTTTAGAATCTCTATTTTTCATGCCAAAGTCATAGCTTATGTACCATCTAGTTCAGTCAGAGATGTACTCATTCAACCAAATATAGATGGTAAAAGAGCCAAGTGGATTTCCAAACTCATTGAGTTTGACATTGATATCAAGCCAACTAAATTGATAAAGGGTCAGGGTTTGGAAAATATTCTTGATGAGGAGGATTGTGAGGTGTTGGGTATTAATTTTACCAACATAAATGCAGAGGATGCACAAACTGAAATTTCTATTGAAAGGTATAGTCATGATCAACCAATTTCAACAAACTTGTCTTCTTGTGAATGGTACAATAGTATAATACATTTTTTGTAGACCCTTCCATCCCCTCCAGAGATGAATCAAACACAGGTGAGAGTATTAAAACTCAAGGAAATCAAGTTTTGTATTAATGAAAGTATTCTCTATTGGAAAGACCCATCTGAGGTGTTGTTGAGGTGCCTTGACAAGGAAGAATGAGTTCAGGTTATGCATCAATTTCATAACAACAATTGTGGTGGCCATCATTACTGGAAAACTACATCTCACAAGGTTTTGAGGGTTGGTTACTATTGTCCATGTTTATTTTCTGATGTTTTCTCCTATGTAAAGACATGTGGTAAGTGCCAAAGGTTCAATGGAAAATGACAACTAAAATATCTTCCATTGAAACCCATTGTAGTCACTAGATACTTCCAACAATGGGGGTTGGACTTCATTGGAGAGATACATCCATGTTCAAGTGCACAACATAGGTGGATACTAGTAGCAACTGACTACTTTACAAAATGGATTGAGGCTATTCCCACAAGGAATGCCACTCATTCTGTAATCATCAATTTCTTGAACAATCATATTTCTGCTAGATTTGGTTGTTCCAAAAGACTTGTTACTGATAATGAAGTTGCTTTTAAAGATGATGTTTTGGTGAAGTAATGTTAAGACATGGGTATTTAGCTTGTTCACTCATATTCTTACTATCTTCAAGGAAACGACCTTGTTGAATCATCAAACAAAAGCCTAGTGAGGATTATTAGAAAATTGCTTGAAGAAAATCAAAGGAGTTGGGATTCTAAGTTAAGATTTTCACTCTGGCATGATAGAGTGACAAATAAGAAGTCCATTGGAACTTCTCCTTTCAAGCTGGTGTATGGCACTAAGTCCATTTTTCCTATCCAACTTCCACTACCTGTTGCAAATTTTTTTCAAGAAGAAGAAGGGTAACCAAATGATTTGGTTAGAATGATTCTTCATCTAGTTGAGCTTCAACAGGTAAGGGAGAAGTTACTTGAGAAGACAGAGTTACATTAGAAGAATATGAAAGATATTTTTGACAAGAAGGCTAAAGAAGATGTTTTCCAAACAGGGGATCTTGTTTTGAAGTGGGATGCTTACATACAAGATAAAGGAAAGCATGGGAAATTTGACACTTTGTGGACTGGACCTTTCATCATCTCTCAAGTGATGCAGAAAAATACTTTCCTCTTATAGAACCTGGAAGGCAATGAAGTATTTGGTGGCCCAATCAATGGGCATTTTCTCAAAACCTATTTCTATTAAGACTTTTTAAGCCTTCTCCATTGTAAATATCATTTCTTTTTTAGTTTAAGTTTCATAATAACTCCATGACCAATGGAACAACAATTTCACTTCTTTTTGTAAGTTTTGTAGGTGATAAGAAAGGAAACTAGTCTTACAAGTTCTTGGAACCTCACAGGGAGGCTTCCATCCCTAATTAGAGCCATATTTGATCTCCCAATAAAAACTCATTTTTATTTATGTCTTAGGTGATTAATTGAGTTTTTAGTCTCTTGAGTCATTCAATAAAGTGTGTCCTTCATTAAGTCTATTCATCAAGTTTGATTCATGTCAAATGAGGTTTATAGATGACTAAGTGGTCATCAAGGTCATTGTCCGAGGTTCATATGGTCAAAATACAAGTCATTTGTTTCCTAAAAGTGAATCAGGGTTTATAAGAGTCAGTTTTGGGTCCTTAGTGAGTAATCATTGTCTTTCAAATCTTGATTTGAACTTCATTCTATCATTCCCCTCAATGATGACGAGTTCGTAGCACACCTGACTATTTTTTTACTTAAAGAGATACCAACTCAGCCAATGTTGTCAGCACAACTCATCATTTTTACATAGGGAACGCTACCAACTCGGAGGGAAAACCCTATTTTGAATTTTGAAAGGTTTACGAGGTAAAAAAGTATATCAAGAATATTTTTAAAGTATTTAGACCATCATCAAAGAGTTGAGGTCCTCTTCCATAGCTTCAACTCTCTAGCAAAGGGAAGGGTACTACAGTTTGCAAGCAAATTTGTTTGTTTTAGAGTTTACTTCTAATTCTCTCTGTGAAGAATTGTTCATAGTAGGTGCTCATACATACGATGGCTCTAAGAAAATATTACATCCCTAGGAAGACGTCAAGATCTATGGCTAGATTCGAGCCCACTGAGACCACTCTAATTGAGCAAAACCCTAATCATGTGGATTCATTCAAGTGCATGGGATGTTGAAGGTTCTGTGATAAAATTCAAGGACATCACCTGGAGGTTTCAAGAGATTTTGTGCAAAATTACAAGAGTGGAAAGACACAGGTTGGTCCCTTGGAAATCCATTGGACAATGGATTTGATTTTAGAGGTAACCGAGATCCCTAGAATAGGGTAACTATGGTTCAAAGCAAAGAAACTAGAAAAGGAGGACTTGTGTCAAGATATGCTTAGGCCTGAGAATACAGGAGTTGATTTAGTGAAGGGTGTGCCAATGAAGTGGTTGATAGAGGAATATGACAAGTTTTTCTTCATCATTCATATATTCTTCACCTCTGAAGGAAGATACAACTGGGTTTTGCAATACCATTTCAATCTTCTTCTCCATTTCACTGGTAATAAAAAGATATACTTACCTTATTTCCTTTTCATCATATTGCAAAGGATGATTTCTTTTGCAAAAATAAAAATTGATAAGCTTCAAAATTCCATTTTCCACCACGCTTTAATAAATCTCATAGTCACTGAACAATTGAATAAGGAAGGGAAGGATTGGTGGACTTTCTTGTTTGTATAAAAAATCAAAACCCCTAAGAAGAAGACTGCAACACCTCCCATTTCTTCCTCTATCCCATAATTTGAAACACTACAGTCTTCTATCCCTTCTAACCCTTCTGCTCCCTCACTTGAAGTAGCATAGCCTTCTTCTCCCACCTTTCCCTCTACATCTAAAACACCAAAATTCCCTCAAGAATACATTCATCATGAACCTTTACCTATCTAAGTATATAAAAGAAGAAAAATAAAAGGAAAGGCTAAAGAGGTGGTTCTTGAATAACAAATAGAGCCTCATGTGGAGCTCCCTCCCATGGATATTGAAGATAATCCTTAGCCTATCCAAGCTAGGATTGATACACCAACCCTTAGAAGGTCATCCAAGAGAAAGCTTGTATTAGCATAAAATTTTCATCTAAGCACTGATGTTGTAAAACCTAGAGCTAGGTTATCAAGGTTTAAAGTATCTCCTCTTGAAAAGGAAGCACTGGAAGCCATAGTTCAACTGAGTGAATCTCCACTAGAGTCAACCCGAGAGACAAAGCAGGAACCTAAAGATAATTGGGAAAAATTATTCAAATATGCAGGCAGACAACTCAAGAAAGTTCATGAGAAGAATCAGAGGCTACATAAGGAGAATGTCACACTTGGTAGACAACGGTCAAGTAAAATAGATGAACTAGCAGGGGAGTGTAACCAGTTGAAGAAGAACATCAGGAAAAAAATGATTCAGAGGTAGCAATTGGTCAATGTTTACAAAAATAACCTCAACCTGAGAGCAGAAAACATAAAGCTAGATGAAGAATTATATTTGGCCAAGAATATGCTTAGCAAGAAGAATTTGGATATATTCTTAAAAGAAACTACTTCTTCTAGTTCTCCCAAGCATGGTGATTGATTTAGAGTTTTTTCAAGGTTTTGTATGGCTGCTGACCAATGATGAATTAATGTTTTGAGGTTTAATGAATGTATGGAAATTGCCTTAAAGAAACATGCATGGATATGGTTATTGAGATGGAATCTGAGTAGTCTAAATAAGGATAAAAAAATGGCAGTGATATGTGTTCTATTGAGACAAGTTCTCAAATTTTAAAAGCATTTTTCAATCAATTTTGAAGATTCTTGACAAAACTAGCATTTATAGGAGTTTGTAGCACAGACTGTGTTTTCTCCATGCAATGCGCTACTAACTCATTAACCTTCTCTGTGTAATATTTTTGGTCAAAGTTGACCTGGTTTTCAACATTAAAAGGATGAATCATCACTCTAGGTGTCAGATAGATGCATTGAAGGACTTCTACAGCCACGAGGTAGCTCAGGTGGAGCTAAAGTTTGGGAATTCAGATGAGATACTTATCCCTTAGAAATAGGATCACATCCTATCGTTTCTGCATCATTTCAAATTCGATCTGATAGGTGTCATTCAGATCCATCTTTTGAGGATCTTAGTCAAATTTGTAAAACCTATTTAAGCCCATTGAGGAATCTTTGTAACAGGTTCGATATTGGAGACTTTTATACACTCTTTATTGTAAAGACATTGACATGTATTTTTGGAATGATAAGCTTCTTTCATTGATATTGTTTAGTTTTCTATTCATCTTCCTTATTCTATACTTGTGAGTTGAATGTTATGTTCATTTCCTGTTTTACTTAATGATTGATGACTATTATCTTATCTCTGCATTAGTAAACTAAGATCACAAATCTTATGTTGGTTATTTTCAACCTTTCACATGTGTTTTCAATATATCTAATGTTGTTGACATAATTATCATTCTCCATACATTTATATTTTGAAAACCCTATGATCAATAGCTCTTGAAGGTGTTAGTTTGTCTAGATATATTCAATTTATCTTGAGTGAAGGAGTGAGTGTGTGAATTATTCTTCTTTAATCCAATTTTCAACACATTATTGAGTATTTTGATTAAGTTACCTGGCTCTCTTGATATACAACCTAAAGAGACTCATGGAATGATAAGACAAATCATGTTTTAAAACTCAACCATAGTCTTTAAAATATTATTTTGGATCACCTCCCTCCCCTATACTTCCCTCTCTCTATGTCTCTCTCCCTCTCTCTCTCTCTCTGATGTAAGTCTCTCCCTCCCTTGCTCTACCTTCCCTTCTCTCTTTAAAAACTCTCTCTCTCTCTCATTTTTTTTATCCCTCCCCTTCTCTCCCTATCCCTCTCTCTCCTGTAACACACCCATGAAGGGGCATAAAAATTTCATTCTCCTTGAGAGAACAATACACTCATTAAGGGGTCTCTATTTCATTCTTCTCTTCCAGGGATTTCCAGTCGCAACCTCCATGCTCTGAATTGAGATCAGAAGTAGAACATATCCTCTTCTAATTCATTCAGGTTCTTCCATTCCCCTTATACTTTCATATTATCATGATCTGTGACCAGAAACCAAAACAACAAGCGCTAAGACAACCCCGTACGAATTCCCTCGAAATGGAAATTCTCTGAAATTAACAATCCGATGACACATGTCCTTGGGGATTCTAAAGGTCCTGATTCACTTCGGGACTTTGGCATTCAGAAGTTTCAAACATTCCTACACCTTTTTCCTTCAAAGTACGTTGTACCCGGAGTTACAGATCAAGCACCATACATCCCTTTACAATCAACGGTTGTGATCCACTTTGGGACTCCAGGCTTTGGGAATCTCAACTCTCAACTTATCCACACTCACTTTATCCCAGAGTGTTTCACCTGGACTCCACAATATATTGACGCGTGTCCTCCCATAGATCAATGACCCCCAACTACTTTGGCTATTCGGGCTTCAGGAGTTTCAAACTCCTATGCATTCGTTCCTCTGGATTGCTTTCAGCTGAATACAAATAATTTCTACCATGTTTCCCTCGGTGTTCGGGTGATCGGAATGCTCCAACAATCCATCCTCCCGGAGTACATTCTTCTGGAGTCAAATTTCGTGTGCCACGCATCCTTCCCGATCAATGATCATGGCTTACTTCAGGATTTCGACATTCAATAGTTTCTACCTTTCCACACTCACTTTCTCCTAAAATTATTTCACCTAGAGTTAATGATCTATTGATGCGTGTCTCCCACAAATCGATGTCTACAAATCACTTCCGGGCTTCATGCTTTGGGAGTTTCAAAGTACTCACCAACACAAACATCTAGAGTGTAATCCTCCCATAGTGTCAGATCTATGGACACGCATTCTCTACTATTAAGGGTCAGGATGAACTCCAGAACTTTGTCCTTCGGGAGTTATTTCCTCTTCACACAAGCTTTCCTATGGAGTGAATTTTCTTCAAAGTGGTAGATATTCTAACACATGTCCTCGGAGATCGATGACTTAGGTGAACTCTATCTTCCGGGCCTTCGGGAGGTTGACTCACTCCTCGACTAAAATATCCTAGAGTTGGTCAGTGTCGAGCTGACTACCTCATAGATATTACAGTTGGGATGGCTCACGAGCATCCTCAGATCTAAGGTCCAGATTAACTTCAGGACTTTGGGACTTTGGGGATTTTACCTCCCTTATGAAAAAATTCTCAATTCACTTAACTCGTGAAGTTCGAAGGACTCAAGGGGGTAACTCCCGTGCTCATTCCCACATCCAAGAGTCACAATAGACCTTGGTTCTTCCTGAACAAATCTCATTCATTCGTCTTCCAAACAAAGGAACCTTCCCTTTTGATACTTCAATATTGATATTCTTCTTGAGCTTTGTTAGCTCTGAAAGGCTTAATAGATTTGCACTCTTTCTCTTGAACTTAGCGCTTGGAAGAATTATTCTACGCACCCCTTATGCTCATTCCTCAACTATAGAAATCAAGTGGTTCTCAGTCTCTTCCTTCCTTGTAGAGATCCTATGCATACATGCTCTATCTCTCTTGAGCTCTAATGGACTCCTTCCTCCAAGGGACTCAGAACAACTAGGAGTGTCGACATGCATACGTGAAACTATGCCCAAGGTTAACGAACTCATAGTTTGTGGCTCTATCTTAAGCCACCATAGGGCGCAAGAATTTATGAGTGCAAATAATTTCAAATACATATAATTTCTTACTTTCCTAATTAAACAATCAAGAAGACACAAAAATGGATACAATATAAATCATTAAGCAAACATATCCATCCATGCAACGTTCATAGGATATCCAAATTTAATTCACAATACCACTTAAATACACAAGATATGTGATTACTTATATATTATAGGTGGTATCCAACTAACTGACTGTGGGTGTTCATCCTTCCACCCAACCATAGGCTCATAGGCATTCGTTCTTAGAACTCTATCCACCCCCATCCCAAGCCATGATATCACCAGAGAACTCTCGCAATTTCTCAAGGATTCTTTCTCTGTTTTAACTTCTTCTTGGGTTTTTTTCTCTCCAAACTTTCAGATATTTCTTTATATATCATGGCCTTGGTGAGGTTTATCAGATTCTCACTCAACATCAAGCTCATGGCCTTCTGTTCATCATCCACTAGAGAGCTTCGTGCATTCTCCTCTTTGTCTCTATCCCCCCTATTTCCTTGTCTCTATTTTCTCAGCCCATCTTGTTCCTTCAGTTAGAAGGGAACTCTGGTCAGCTTTGTTTGCCATACCAAGTGGTACTTCAGGATGACATTCTGCAACTAGACCATGCTTCCATTCATGGGAGTGGTTAATAATTCAACCACTGGTCCTTTCTTCATTAATTGATTTCTCTCCTTGGGATCTGAAGGAGGTTTATTATCCTCATCAAAGGGAAATTTGGGGTTATTTGATATAATGAACCCTCTCTTATAGTTTTCAAATTCTTTCCTCTAGTGATATCGTGGCCATTAATTTCAAGGCTTCACCCCCATAGTCAGTTATTAGCAGCTCAAACAATAATAGATTTACACTGTTCGCATGCCACAACATGGTAACCCTAATTAATGATTAATTACAA
>ML790082.1:665156-697443 GCA_009831015.1 Picea engelmannii
AACCCTAACCCAATGACCTGGATTAGTCCAAAACCCTAATTCCTTAACCGGAAATAGAAAACCATCGGCAAAAACCATGTGTCGAAAACCACCTAATATCATGTGGTCCCGGAAATATGTCGTCCCGAAAATATGTCGGCCCGAAATTTTTTTTTCCGGGGCGCTGCCCCCACCTCCCTGCACCCCCCGAGGGGGGGCCTAGCGGCCCCCCCTCTTACCCCCCTGCGCACCTGGCGCAGGCGCTCAGACACTACTACTCGTGCAAATAATATAACACATACCCAACACCAAGATGCAAAAGTGCGAAATGTGTTTTCAAATAAGGCTATGGTCACAGCTAGTGATTACATCTGTGGAAGATGGATGAAGGAGCTAGCGGTGTTAAGCTCCATCTCAGAGTCTCGGTGCTCGTGACTTGGAGCATCAAGGCCCTTCATCCCAGGAATCATGATATGCGAGATCGCGATAAGATCTGGACCGTCGAATCATTAGAGATATCGACCGTTGATCAGGCTCGATGAAGTTCATAAGTTTTCAAAACACGAAGCACCTTTTGGCACATCCCGTGGTCATGTGAAGGGAAGAAGATAGTAGATTTAAGGTCCACCTCGGAGTCTCGATGATCGTGACTTGGAGCATCAAGACTCTTCATCACAGGAATCATGATATGCGAGATCTCGATGAGATCTAGACCGTCGGATCATCAAAGATCTCGACCGTTGATCAGGCTCGATGAAGTTTATAAGTTCGCAAAATATGAAGCGCCTTTTGGCACAGCCTGTGGTCACAACCTGTGGTCATAGCCAGTGGTCACGTGAGGGGAAGAAGCTAGTGGTGCTAAGCTCCATCTCAGACTCTCGGTGATCGCAACTTGGAGTGTCGAGATCTTCTATCACAAGAATGTCGAGATGCGAGATCACAAAATTAAAACTCTATTTAGCGCTCGGTCATAGCCAGTGGGCATATGAATTAAATGCAAGACCCTATGAACTCCATCCAATGGTGCATGTGAGTTTAAGTATGATCGAAGGGCTACTGTTTCTCTTTACAGTTAATCGATCAATGGTGATATAGTTGTTGAAGCAGTCTTTGGAGGTTCATAGTGTAACTGCTAGAAACCACTAATGTTTCTGCCAGAGGACTTGAAGAGACTTCTGTGTGATTGCCAGAGGAGATGAAGAGTCTCTAGGAATCTACTAGTGGAATGAAGACTGTTCGTAGAGGCAATTGACAGATGGATCTAACTACCAAAGAAGCTGAAGAGTTGCCATGATGAACAGGTAGAGTACTCGTCATGAGAAAGCATGCAAAAGAATGGAAGGACAGGATGCATAAGGTGCACAGAGACTATAAGTATGCAGAACAAAGAAGAGATGTGGGTTGTTGTTGTTGAGAGAGATTCAGGAGCGTAGAAGGAGGAGTGTTCAACATCTGAAATATAGAGAAGAGGAATACAACATTCAATGGACATGGCACATAGAGCACAAAATTCATAAGCAGAGAAAGCGCAAGGAGGGTGCAGAAGACACTGATGCAGACAGAGAAACGCAGTGCAACAGAACAATGATAAGTTTGGTGAGCCAATGATAAATATTGTATCACTGTGATAAGTTTCATTAGCAAAAATTTATATTTCAGGGTGGTAGGGAGGTTCTAGGGAGGATTGTTGTCCTCATATGTTCAAGTGGGTGCTTGAACATAGGGAGTTGTAGCTTCCATCTGATTGCAACCAGAGAAACCAGGGTGGCAGGGTGGTGCAAGGGAGAACTCTTGTTCTCTGTTTTACAGGTTGGTGCCTGTATGATCAGAAGTTGGTGCTTCCATCTAGTTGGTGCTGGAACACTTGAGGAGTTGGTGCTTCCTTCTAGTTGGTGCTAGAGAAACAAGAGAGTTGGTGCTCTCATCAAGTAGCAGCTTGCAAAACAAAGGTTGGAGCCTCATTATGAGTTGGTGCTCATATGTATGATAATGTAAAGAATGTAAAGATTACTTATCATATAAAGAAGAAGAGGTTTTTACCCTCTATGGGTTTCCTCAGGAAATATATGTCTTTGTGTATCTCATATGTGTGACTGATGTTGAATGTGCTATTACTTATTTCCCTGCATTATCATGATTTTCATTGAGTACTTTGTAAAGAGTTTAAAATAAGCATAATTATTTAAGAACGGTAAAAAATGATTCACGCCCCCTCTCAATTGTCCAACAATTGGTATTAGATCCGACCCCTTTTATCTAAGGGTAGATCTTAGAGGTTAAACATGTTAATCCATGAAGAAAATTCAACCAATAAGGCCCCTCTATTCAATGGAACAAACTTTGCCTTTTGGAAAGTGAGAATGAGAACCTACATAATGGATTTAGGAGCACATGTCTGGGATGTGGTAGATACTAGTTATGTAAAACCAATTGTACTAGCTAATAAGGATGACAAGCTAGAATTTATCTTCAACACTAAGGATATGAATGCTATCTTCAGTGGGCTTGCAAAAGCTGAATTTGTAAAAGTTATGCACCTAGGAACTGTCAAAGAAATGTGGGACAAACTCATTAGCATTTATGAAGGTAATGAGAAGGTAAAGGACGCCAGGCTTCAAACCTACATAATATAGTTTGAACAGCTGAAGATGAAGGAAGATGAAACTGTTGGAAAATACTTTCTGAGAGTAGAAGAAATGGTAAATGCAATGAAAGCACTTGGTCAAAAAATTGAGGAACCTTCTTTAATTCAGAAAATCTTGAGATCTCTTCCAAATAGGTTCAACCCGAAGGTCTCTACTATAGAAGAACTTAATGATATAAAAACCTTGGAGTTTGATAAACTTATAGGAACATTGACTGCATATGAAATGAGAATAGTTAAATATAAACCCACCTCGAGAGAAGCATCATTTAAAGTAGACAAGAATGAGGATTCTGAGTCCGATGAAATTGAAGAAAAATTTGTGAAGAGATTGAAGAAGTGATTAGGCAAATACAAAAGTAAACTGCCTTTCAAATATTTCAACTGTGGTAGGATAGGTCATTTTGCAAATAAATGTCCCCACAAAGGAAAGGATCAGACATGTGATGATGAGGAGAAGTACAAACACATAAATTTCTTTAAAGAGAATAACTTTAAGAAGAAAATTCTTTGCGTAAACAATGATGATGATCCTTTAGATGATGAAGACAATGACTCCTCTATTGAAGATAAACTAAATGACTTTATACTTATGGCCAAAGAGGATTATGATAATAACAACACAGGAAGTGATGCTAATGAAGAAGAAGTTGTGGTTGACATGGAAGGAGAATTGATCAGTGCACTAGAAGAGATTGACAGACTAAGAATTAAGAACAAAAAGCAAAGACAATTGCTGATACAGTTCAAGAAATATAGTAAAGAACCTGATGAAGAACCTATCCTACTAAAAGTGGAATTAGAAGAGGCAAACAAAATCAAAGACATTCTGAAACAACAGTTATCAAAAAAGAACGCAAGATGTGAAGCCTTAGAACAAGAAGTAGTAAAAACTAGGAAAGAGATGGAGAAGTTTCAAGCCTTGTATAATCAGAATCTCTCAAGTATTAAAGCCTCAAAAGGATTAGCCACCATTTTGAATCAACAAAGGAATCCAAAGCTGAAAAATGGTTTGGGTTATGAAGAGGGATCAAGTAGTGGTAAGCCAAGAAACGAAGAACCCATCAAGTTTGTCAAATCTACAACCAATGAAAACAACAAACCTGCAGAGGCAAAGAAAGACAATCAGTCGCCTAGGACGAGTAAAGAAAAAGGTGCCAGGACTGAATCTGTAGAACAAAGAAATAAGGCGCTCCCTACTGAAAGACATCATCATCATGGAAGAAATTGATTTTCTCAAAGAAGACAACCATTTTACATGTACAAAGAACTTTTCTATGGCTATTGTTTCTACTGTCCTAACTTTGGTCACAAAGCTGTAAATTGTTCCTTAAGACATAGACATGAGAAATTAAGATTTCAAAGGAATAAATAATGGCCACAACAAAGAATGATACAGCCAAGTAACAAACCTTCACAGATTGCAAATTGCCAAATTAAGTCTAGGGACATACAACTAAGGAGGTCAAGAAATAATCAACAATCAATGAGTAGACAACGCTGCAACAATAATTTTAACCTATTGAACAATGAGATTTAATGCTACATCTATCATAATTATGGACATAAATCTGTTGACTATCGATTAAGGAACTATGAACCAGATTTGAATTACCCTACTGAAAATGTCAAGGTTTGGAAGAAGAAAGAAAGTGACAAGTGTGGACTAGTGTTGTCAACTCAAAGAAAAATGAACCCTTGGTATATAGACAATGGATTCTCCAAACATATTATGGGAGACAAAGGTAATTTTCTATCTCTAAGTAAAAGAAAATCAGGAAACATAACCTTTGGAAATGATGCTCTAGTTAAAATAAAGGGTAAAGGGATGGTGAGTTTAAATAATGGAAAAGGAAAAGCCCAAGATGTTCTACTTGTAAATGGGATGAAAAATAATCTTCTCAGTGGAAGTCAAATGTCTGACAGAGGATGTGAAGTGGTGTTCACGTCCAAGGACTACAAGATAAAGTATGTAAACTCAGGACAAGTGGTGGCCAAAGGCATAAGGACATAAAATAATGTATATGTGCCAAAAGAAAATAGAGAAGAATGTCATCTAAGAAAACATGATGAAAGATGGTTATGGCATAGGAGACTTGGACATCTAAACTTTGACCACTTAATCAAACTCAAAAATCTCGAGGCAGTAAAAGATCTTCTGAGAATATCAAAGCCCCAAGATTCAATGTGTAAACCCTGCCAAGTAGGAAAGCTAAAAATGACACAGTTTAAGTCCAAGAGCTTTACTTCAATAGAGAAACCACTCCAACTAGTTCATATGGATTTATGTGGAGCATCAAGATAGGAAGTCATAGGGAAAGAAAAATACTTCATGTTGATTATTGATGATTACTCTAGACTTACTTGGGTTGCCTTTCTCTAGGAAAAAGATGAAGCATTTGAGAAGTTTAAAATATTTAAGGCTTTAACTGAGACTCAAATAGGCAAGAGGTTAAGTGCAGTAAGATTAGACCAAGGAGGAGAGTTTATGTCAAGTGACTTCAAGGAATTCTATGATAAGCATGGGATCAAGAGAGAATACACAATCCCAATAACTCCACAACAAAATGGAGTAGTTGAGAGGAAAAACAGAACAATGCAGGAAATGGCCAGGTCAATGATGAATGAGAAGAACATTGGTTAAACCTACTGGGTAGAAGCAATACACACAACAATCCATGTTCTTAACAAAGCCCACCTCAGACCACAAAGTGATAAGACACCTTATGAACTGTGGTATGGGAGACCTGCTTCAATCAAACACTTCAAAGTCTTTGGGAGTAAATGTTACATAAAGAATAATGATGAGAACCTTGGAAAATATGATGATAGGGCTGATGAAGGTATCTTCTTAGGATATGCTACAAACAGTAAAGGATACAAATGCTATAATAAGAGGCTGCATAAAATGGTTGACTGTATTAACATAAAAGTTGATGAAGGAATCCCAGCAAGAGAGGTGTACAATAATGAGTCTTCTACAGAGGACACAACTAAAGCTGAAGATGAACATGTCCAATAATCAGAAAATGAAGACTCTAAGTTAGATGAAGAATCAGATACTCAGACAGACTCAAATCAACAGGCTCCTTCAAATTCCTCCTCTAGAATTACTCAAAAGAATCATCCTGAAAATCAGATAATTGGTGAAAAAGACAAAGTTGTACAAACCAGGAGAAAGATAATCCAAAATACCGAGCAATCACATACAACTTTCATATCCATGCTAAAACCCAAGAACTTTAATGAAGCTAGCAAAGATGACCTTTGGGTTAAAGCAATGAATGACGAACTTGATCAGATTGAGAAAAACAATACGTGGGAGATGGTTCATAGACCAGAAGGTAAAAATATCATTAGTTCCAAATGGATCTTTAAGAATAAGTTGAATGACCAGGGACAAGTTGTCAAGAACAAAGAAAGATTGTTCTATAAAGGCTATGCTCAAATAGAAGGAATGGATTTTGATGAAACATTTGCACCCGTAGCAAGGTTAGAAGCTATCAGAATATTTCTTGCCTATGATTGTCATAAAAGGTTTAAAGTATATCAAATGGATGTCAAGTCAACTTTTCTAAATGGAGATTTAAATGAAGAAGTCTATATGGAACAAACAGAGGGTTTCAAACTATCTGATAACCCCGACTTAGTATGCAAGATGAAGAAAGCTTTATATGGGTGAAAACAAGCTCCTCGTGCCTGGTATCATAGACTGGATACGTATCTCAAAGACAAAGGGTTCAAGAGAGGAACAATTGACAACAATCTATATATCAAAATAGAGGGTGATGATTTGCTCATTGTGTTGGTCTATGTAGATGACATCATCTTTGGATGTAATAAGGATTCATTGGTAAAATGGTTTTCTTCTGCCATGGAATCTAAATTTGAAATTTCTATGATAGGTGAACTGTCATTTTTTCTTGGTCTGCAAATTACTCAAAGGTCTAAAGGAATGTTCATTTCTCAAGAAAAATATCTAAGAGAAATGTTGAAAAGGTTTCAAATGGAAGATTCTAAACCTGTGGGCACACCTATGGTTACTGGATGCAAATTAAGCAAGGATGATGACTCACCTATTGTTGATCAAAGTTCATATAGGTCAATGATAGGCAGCCTCCTGTACATCACAACATCTCACCCACACATAATGCATGTTGTTGGAATGGTAGGAAGATATCAGTCTGCACCTAAACAGAGTCATTTGCTAGCCGTCAAAAGGAAATTCAGGTATTTGAAAGAAACAATGACTTATGGTCTGTGGTATCCCATAAATCAGAATTTTCAGTTAACTACTTATTCAAATGCAGATTGGGCAAACTGTGTTGATGAGAGAAAAAGCACTAGTGGAGGGGCATTCTTCCTGGGTGACTCGTTAGTAGCATGGATTAGTAAAAAGAAAAGTTCCATTTCTTTATCGACTACAGAGGTAGAGTACATTGTTGCTGCTACCTATTGCACTTAGGTATTATGGATGATTCAGACACTTGCAGACTTGGAGGTAAAATATGCAACACCGATCCCAATTCATTGTGATAACACTAGTGCCATCAGTGTGTCTAAGAATCCTGTACTCCACTCCAAGACCAAGCATATTCCCATAAAATACCATTTTCTGAGAGAGCAGGTCACCAATAAGGTTGTTAAGGTCCATTACATTCCAACCACAGAACAAATTGTAGACATTTTTACTAAACCCCTAGCCAAGACACCATTTGAATATCTCCGACAGAAGTTGGGTGTCATCCCGTCTCACACCTAAGAAATCCCATCCTGTTAGGGGGAGTTTTATATTGATTGAATATCTCATACCTCCTAAAATTACTGCAAAAGCTCAGGGGGAGAAGGTTTTCTTTGAGATTGATGTCAAAGGGGGAGAAAAAGGAGTGGTCCGGACCAGATGCTACAGTTGGAGGTCCAAACAGATTAGCGCAGTCGTTCAGGGTTACCATCAATGCCAAAGGGGGAGATTGTTGGCATGTTTATAGGCAGGTATGTTTGTCATTGATGGCAAGATCAGAGTATGCAGCAATGGAAAAACAAGGACAACGTAAGCTCAGAAGAGATAGTGCAGAGTGAAAGTGTATGCGTGTTTGTCATTGATGGCGAAGATCAGCATGATCAGATGGCAAGATCAGGAAATCCAAAGGAAAGAGGTTCAACCTCACGATAACAATCTTGACATTTGATTCAAGGACACGTGGTGAACAACAAAGGCTTTGTTTCGGAGTTTTGTAGATTAGGAAATCCAAAGGAAAGAGGTTCAACCTTGCAATATGCGAAATCATGATAACAATCTTGACAGTTGATTCAAGAAGGACACGTGGTGAACAAAAAAGGATTTTTTTTGAAGATTCGTAGATCAGGAAATCCAAAGGAAATAGGTTCAAACTTACGATATGCGAGATCACGATAAGATCTGGGCCATCAGATCTGTAGAAATTATGAAGGACCAACAACCATTAGATATGGTGAAGCTGCAAGGCGGATAAGACCAAGAGTCATCCAACTCTCCAAAACTGTGAAGGAATCCTGGCCGTCCATCGAGGACAGTCGTGGACCATTGGATCCAGAGGACACATGGTGAAAGTTCATTGTTTCACTGACTGGAAAGTCAAAGGAATGAGGTGCTCATTCGATTGGCGAGTGGTCATATCTTGTGGTCACATTGTCGAGAGATGGAGAGCAGAGCTAGAGAAGCCAAGCTCTATTTCGAAGTTTGTGACATGAAGAGTCGAGAGGACTCATCACAGAATACTCGAGATGCGAAAGTGTGAAATGCATTTTCGAATAAGGCTGTGATCTCAGGCAGTGATTACATCTGCAGAAGATGGAGGAAGGAGCTAGCAGTGTTAAGCTCTCTTGGAGTCTCAATGCTCATGACTTGGAGCATCAAGACCCTTCATCACAGGAATCACGATATGCGAGATCGCGATGAGATCTGGATCGTCGGATCATTAGATATCTTGACCATTTATCAAGCTTGATGAAGTTCATAAGTTCGCGAAACACAAAGTGCCTTTTGGCACAGCCTGTGGTCACCACCAGTGGTCACGTGAAGGGAAGAAGCTAGCAGAGCTAAGTTCCACCTCGAAGTCTTGACGATCAAAACTTGGAGAGTCAAGACTCTTCATCACAGGAATCGTGATATGTGAGATCGCGATGAGATCTGGACCATTGGATCGTCGGAGATTTAGACCGTTGATCAGGCTCGATGAAGTTTATAAGTTCATGAGATATGAATCACCTTTTGGTGCAGCCTGTGGTCACAGGTGGTGGTCACGTGAGGGGAAGAAGCTAGTGGTGCTAAGCTCCGTCTCAGAGTCTCAGCGATTGCGACTTGGAGTGTCGAGATCTTCTATCACAGGAATGCTGAGATGTGAGATCACGAAATTAAAACTTTGTTTAGCACTCGGTCACAGCCAGTGGGCATATGAATTAAACGCAAGACCCTATGAACTCCATCCAATGGTGTAGGTGAATTTAAGTATGCTTGAAGGGCTATTGTTTCTCTTGACAGTTAATCGATCAGTGGTGATACAATTGCTGAAGCGGTCTTTGGAGGTTCACAGTGTAACTTCTAGAAACCACTGATGGTTTCTGCCAAAGGACTTGAAGAGACTTCTGTGTGATTGCTAGAGGAGATAAAGAGTCTCTAGGAATCTACTAGTGGAATGAAGACTATTCGTAGAGGCAATTGACAGATGGATCTAACTGCCAGAGAAGATGAAGAGTTTCCATGATGAACAGGTAGAGTACTCAACATGAGAGAGAATGCAGAAGCATGGTGTGACAGGATGCATAAGGTGCATAGAGACTATAAGTATGCAGAACAGAGAAGAGATGTGGGTTGTTGTTGTTGAGAGGGATTCAGGAGTGTAGAAGGAGGAGTGTGGAACATATGAAATATAGAGAAGAGGAATGGATCATTGAATGGACATGGCAGATAGAGCACAAAAGGAAGAAGCATAGAAAGCGCAAGGAGGGTGCAGAAGACACTGATGCAAACAGAGCAACGCAGTGTAGCAAAACAATGATAAGTCTGGTGAGCCAATGATAAATATTGTATCATTGTGATAAGTTTCATTAGCAAAAATTTATATTTCAGGGTGGTAGGGAGGTGCTAGGGAGGATTTTTGTCCTCAGAGGTTCAAGTGGGTGCTTGAACATAGGGATTTGTAGCTTCCATCTGATTGCAACCAGAGAAACCAGGGTGGCAGGGTGGTGCAAGGGAGAACTCTTGTTCTCTGTTTTACAGGTTGGTGCCTGTATGATCAAAAGTTGGTGCTTCCATCTAGTTGGTGCTGGAACACTTGGGGAGTTGGTGCTTCCTTCTAGTTGGTGCTAGAGAAACCAGAGAGTTGGTGCTCTCAGCAAGTAGCAGCTTGCAAAACAAAGGTTGTAGCCTCATTATGAGTTGGTTCTGATATGTATGATAATGTAAAGAATGTAAAGATTACTTATCATATAAAGAAGAAGAGGTTTTTACCCTCTATGGGTTTCCTCAAGAAATATCTATCTCTGTGTATCTCATATGTGTGACTGATGTTGAATGTGCTATTACTTATTTCCCTCCATTATTGTGATTGTCATTGAGTACTTTGTAAAGAGTTTAAAATAAGCATAATTGTTTAAGCATGGTACCAACTGATTCATCGCCCCTCTCAGTTGTCCAACAATTTATGTCTCCTCAGTTAGAGCTTCCATGCCTTCTATTTATGAAGTAAAATGAGGTTTCAACTACCAGTCCTTGTTCATTAATTGAATTCTCCTCGGGATCAGGATGAGGCTCAATGCCTAGGGGGATGCTACGTGATGCTCTCAGATTTGAAGCCGAATAAGCACGTGATTTCGAGGCCATGAAAGAAGGTTTGGATCCACACCACTTTTGAGCCCGCAATTCACCACCTTTCACCACATAGCCCTTTTTCCATACCATGGTTTCAATTGTGGGCTCGCTCTTCAGTCAAGGATGTTCCATCCCCGCAATGAAATGTGGTCGTCGATCTGTTGCAATATTCGATTTGGGAAAGCCCTTGTTTTGCTTCCATGAGATGCTCTTGGATGGACCCTTCTTCCTTCTGGAAAGATCAATGATTCACAATTACTTCAGGAGTTTTTCTTCTTCTTTCTCGCGCAATCCTCTGAAGTGTTGTATTTTCGAAGTGTTAGATATGGCATCGCGTGGTCTTTTAATTTGGATGATTGAGATTCACTTCAGGAGTTTGGGCTTCGGGCCCTTTCACTGCATAACTATTACAATCCTCTGGAGTGTCGTATGTCCGAAGTCATAGATCTGCCTCCACATGGCCTATTGATTTGGACGACCGATATTCACTTCGGGAGTTTGGGCTTCGAGATATTTTCTTCTTCTTGCTCACGCAATCCTCTGAAGTGTCATATTTCCAAAGTGTTATATTTAGCATCATGTTTCCTCTTTTTTTTGATGGCCGAGATTTAATTTGGGAGTTCAGGCTTCAGGAGCTTTCAACTGCTTGCTCACGCAATTATATGAAGTGTCGAATTTCTAAAGTGTTAGATCTGACACTACATGTCCTCTTGTTTTGGGCGACCAAGATTTACTTCGGGAGTTCAGGATTCATGATATTTCTCCTGCTTTCTCCCACAATTCTTTGAAGTGTTGCATTCTTGAAGGGAGAGATCTGTCGATGCGTGTGTTGACGATAAAAAATGCAATGAGGATTTTTCCCGCAAAGTATTTCTAAAGCGTATTATTATAAGATATTGATATATACAATAATATTAGGTTTGACCCCTTATAGATGTGAGGATCATATTTGGTTTTTATTTGATGTTATGTTGTTGTTCGACACCACTTACAGGGTTCTACATGATTAATTATTTCTTGGTTTTATTTGCAACATAATAACATATGGAAAATGCGTATTATGTGTTGTTTCTAATTGCTCTAAGCTCTAAATTCCATACTGTGTGAATGGATTATATCCAATTTTATCACATTTCTATTAGCACCATGATCTGTTACATGTTGCACCTGCAAAAAACACATGTTAGTCATGACAAAAGATAAAATAAATATGAAAAAATCCAAGGAAAGAAGCTATCATATACTATGTTATGCTACGTTATATGAAAATGAAATTTAAAGGATTGTTGTTAGTCCTAGCTAACAAAGTTGGTGGCTATACGATTTATTGAGTTATATGAAAACACATTTGATATGAATTATGGTATAGTTGGAAATGGTTAAATGTCATATGGGGTGGCGTAGTTGACAAGTGGTGCATGTTAAGTTCGATGCATAGATTAATTAAGTGGATTAATGGAGGGATGGATAGTGTGTACTAAGGAATTGAATGAGTGGAGGATAGAGGCCATGTGCATTTACTGCACGTCACCCCATACCTCTCCCACTGGTCGCCACCCTAGCTTGGATATTGTTCAATTGTGTTTCACTGTGGTTAAGCTTCGATTTTCAGGAAAGGGAAGAATGACTTGGCCAAGCTCGCGTTTTTAAGGATTTTTGGTTACAGGTATGTCTCTTTTTCCATCCATGAACCTGATCTGGTTATGAAATAGATATTGGCTCGGTGATGTATGTGCCTATTCTTTTCTTGATACTAACAACTGTGTAAACTTGTGACATTTTTCTGGAATGGTTGGTTGTGTGTATTCACTGTTAATGAAGGGATTGGATAGTTGAGGTCACAATTTCATTGATGATTCTGTGCGGTGGAAGCCATGAAGGCTCTATGTTGTCTTATGGGTTTTTCTTGGAGGGTTTTCATTAGGTCCAGAATCACTAGCCATATCCACACAGTTCTTTTAAACATACAAAATCATATTTGGTTGTTGCGTTTAATTTTAAACCACCATAGGTCACTGCTATCGTTTTTTCTTGGTCGTGGGTTCGTGTATGATTGTGGTTTCTACACAATTGGTTCGGGTGGATATTATGCTAAGATGTTGGATTTAGGGTTGGTTGTATTTCATGGCTTTGTTTTTATATCAGCAGTATGCAGGTTTATTGGGAAAACCACGAGGGTTATGCCCTGCGTGTTCTCAGTGTTCTTATATGAAGCCTCTTCTCCTCTGTTCATAGTCTCTCCTATCTTGTGAACTGTCACCATGTCTATGAATTTATGGATATGACTTGTATGTCCATCGTATAGTCTTGAAAGTTTCTCACCTGTTGTTGATGGTCGACTCCAGTCTCCCTGTGTTGGTCCACAAAGAAAACCCTTGATTACTCAAAGCCCATTTTTAATAATGAAGCTAGTTATATCTTGTTGGGTATATTGTTGATTTTTATGAGTTGGTGGAGTATCATCGACAGTGATTGATTTTTGGCTCATCTTTCTTGATAAAATCGACAATAGTTTTGGTTATTGGTATTTATTCATTGCATTGTTTATTATAATAGTCGAATCGATAGCTCAACATGGTTAATTGGTTAATTTGAGAAATGGGATTGGATACACAGTCGTTGTCTCTTATATTGTAATAACTGGTTTGTTAACCCATCATTATTTTATATTTGATTGAGTCACAACGATGCTTTGTGTGTGATGTGTTGGTATGTGTGGGTTTCCTACAACATGTTTAAGTTGAATTGATGGTTGTTGTTACTGTTTTTTTTAATTGCCAATGGCGAGTATTGCAATTTAAAGTCGTGATAGTCGTGACTTGGCTGTCCACTGCATATGGTTATGGATATCACCTGATTACACCATCAGAGATGGGCACAGGTTTTATAACAATATGATTTCATTGCAATTTGATTATTAAATTGATTAAAGGGACGGAATTGGGCACGATTTTTGTCTCTATGTTTGATTGAGGAAATAATTCATGGACAGTGGTTGATGTTTTGATGCTGAACAGAGTGGAAACAAGTGACTGTGTGTTCATTGGATTTTTTTTTTTTAAATTAAATGAAAGAAATGAAAGGAAACATGATTCTTTATATACATTGTTTCCAAAGAATATTATATTGAATATGATGGCACTGTGTAATTGAAAGTGTTAAGGATTTAAAAGTGAAAAGTGAGCAAGTTTAACACATAGAAATGATTAAATTATACACACAGTAGTTGATAATTGATCACAGTGATTGGTTAGTGTTGGTTTGTTGCATTGAATACATAATGGTTTTATGGATTAGTTAATTAATATTATGAACAATATCTGCTTGTTTCCCCTATCATTATTTCACTTTTTGCTAATTACAATCCCCTCGCCTTCCCATATCCATTACTCACTTCCTGTTCCTAAAATTCAATTATAGTTAAGAGGAGCTCTGTATTGTGAGAGTTTAAGATCACATAGATGAATTACAGTGATATGTTCTTTGGTTTACATTTTAGTTGATTTTTTGTTGTCTATGAGCAGTAACCATGTTCATTTTCCCCTCATTTTAACATTTTTCGCTCATTACAAACCCCTCGCATATCCCAAAACCTTTGTTCACCCCCTGTTCATTGAAAACAGTTGAACAATTTGTATGGATTGGATTGCATGAGTCTGATATGTTATTGAGCCAAAATTTATTTCATATTTTAAAAGAGTTTCCATGTATGGTTGTTAAAGAAATTATTTTTCTAATCAATCATGCATACATGAATGAGATTTTTCAAACACAGTAGCCATGGAAGAGGTAATTAAGGAAGAGGTAATTGGAACAGGGGCTTGAGAATGCCAAGATTCTCCATTCATTTTGATGCTGACTCGCAAGAGTTGGGCCAACTATCCCAGTCTAGGTTTTAAAATTGGATTGGGAAAGGAATGGTCCAACCTAGGCTTGAAGGGCCTCCATTTCAAGCTCCACGAGCCCCTGGTATTCCCATGCCCCCTCATGTCTCATTGCAGCCCAAGGTTCCTGAAAACAATGGATGGAAAGAGATTTTCCACCTGGCAGTCTCCCAACATCGTGGCTAGCCCAATCTATCTTTACCTTCTCCCCCACCTATCAATCAGACTATCCAAGTTGCCCCTTTCTACTCACTAGTTCAGTCTTCCCATGCTAGTAAAAGGTTGAAAACCAAGGCCCACCATGCCCTTGACAAAGGAAAAGCCACTACTGCTCCTTCCTCACCCTCCAATGGCTCTAATAAATCTGTGTCCTCTCGGATGCATTTGAGGGATGATTGTTCTCATGTGATCAACACAATTAGGCCTAAAGGCTCAACACAGCCAAAGGAAAATTCAGAGAGATCAAAGGGTGACAACAACAACAAGGGAAAGATCGCATCTCAAAGTGGAAAATATGGGTTTTAAGTTTTATTTTATTTATTGTTGATGACAATTGACTTCATAAATTTTGGACAACATGCTATTTTTTGGATATATGAGTAATATATTTTGTAAATAATTTCAAAAATCATTAGACAAGTTGTCAAATATGAATGTGATGGTGGGAGTCACAAGGAGGGATGTTTTGTTTAATTAACTAGTTGTGTTATGATCATTAAAAGCTAAAGGGAGTCACAAGGGGTCCCACCTACTAGTTATTATTTATTTAAAAACCCTTATTATGATTTATTACTTTTCCCCCTAACTAAAAAGTTGGTTGAGTTTTAGTTAACTTAACTAATGAAGTAGTTCAACTATTTCAGCCAATTCTAATTTTCTTAAAGGTAAAAGGAAAGGGAGGAACAAAAGGAGGACAAAAGGAGAATCATACTAAGGTTTTCTCTTTGAGTTTGTGTTTAGATAGTTCAGTTTTCATTCATTCTAATTTATCATAAGCCTAATTCTTTTTTGTGATAGCAGGGTCTTATTGTAGACAACAAGATTCAAGGCTGAATTACATCATTCAGACACTTGTTTTTTAGAGGTGTTGATCTATCTTTGATAGTCTGTGTAGAATTGTTTGTTTGTGAATTAGTTTTCATCACTGACAAAAGCTATTGTGCATAGTTGAGTGGGAAACAATATGTGGCAAGATGATCCAAATTTTAGAGTTCAATTTTTTATTTTCTGTCAAAGTTCCTTTTGTATGTTTCGTTGAGGACGTCTAGGTTTGACTTTGGTCCAAAACCTCTTCACGGAATTTTGTAAAGAGAATGACTCTTCGATGAATTGGAATGAAATAAAGAATTTATTTATGTCTCATCTATCTTGATTATCGACTTGGTGTCTTTACTTCTGTCTTTATATTTATTTCAACATCTGTTATGTTCAGAAAAACACATAAATAATGAATTTTTCAGCAAACTTTTATTTATAAAAAAATAGCCTAAGCACTTGTAATCAATACTTGTGAGATAGGATATTAATTTTGATGGCTCTAAACAAAGGGTGATATTCCCATCTATTTTTCTTTAGAAAAGCAGAATCTAAAAATTCTTGAGTAAGATCAATTTCATATCTTTTCCTCAACATTTATTTTGTGACTATACTGGGGAGATCTTCAATATCTCTCTGGTTAATTGTTATGCTTTATTTGCATCAAATACATCTATTTTTCTCATATTAATTATTTCACTGTTTTATTTCTTAATGACTGTGCCTATTGCAAGGATGCCCAATATTGAGCCCGGTCTTCAAGACTAGACCAACATTGCTTTGAATTTGTTCAACACCATTTTAGACACAACGAATACTTGTGTTGAGCTTAATCATTCATGGGAAGTAATTGAACAAGATATTAGTGCCCAAGAATGTTGGGAAGCTAGATGTAGACAACCTAGAAATCAACAATAACCTTCTTGTTCCTTCAGTTTTGGCCTTACTTTCATGTCCATAGATTTTCATGTTTCTAGAATAAGAAGAGGCTTATCAACTAAAATTTATCCTATTGGTGAAATAGGAAGAAGGAACATTGTGTTTTCAACCCAACAAAGTGCTCCAAGGAGAACCTTGTCTGATTCTTCCAGTTCGTATTTTTATCCCTCACCTATCATCCAAAAGATGGCATCTAGTGTTCAATTTGGTAGCATTGGAAGTTCCTTCTCCTCTCAATATTCATCTTCGTCAGTGATTGGTATATTATATAACCACCATATCCCTATCCAATATACCACAAATCCCACCAAAGTCATTAAAAAGTATGGACTTTTTCAGTTTGAAGAAGACGCCACAACCACACCGTGGCATGTGTCCTCTCCTCTTAACCTAGATCCTGTTACTCGTCCACTTGCTAAATTCAAAGATAGTCTCCCTAGGTTTTCAGGAAATAACATTGTCACTACAAATGAACACCTGGTGGCATTTTCTAATGCTTGTCACAACATAGGGGCCAATGACAACGATACTTTCATGCGCTTATTCATGAATTCCTTGGAAGGAAATTCTACGGCCGATTTCTTTGACCTTCCTACTAAGATTTTTTCTACTTGGGAGGAGTTAATCTATTGGTTCAGATCCACTTATGGGAAATCTAAAATCCTAGACGAGAAGTTATGGGAATACAATAACATCGCCTATAAGGATGGTTAGACCATCAAGTCCTTCAACTTGCCTTTCACTAAGTTATACAATCAAATTCGCGAACTTATTCGACCTCATAACCAAGCCACTTTCATGCATTACTACAATGAATTACCTTCCCTCTACCGTCATAGGCTTGAGGAAAAATCCATTGATAATCTCGGTTTTGCTCTACATACTTGTTTAGAGTATGAAGAAATTAAACTTGATATAACAAGTCTTCCCTAGGGAGAATCGGTTAAAAATACAGACATGTCCACCCTCCTATAGCTAGTACAAGATATGAATAATTGTATGATAGCATATGAACAAAAAGAAATTTTCTCCCCTCTCATCCATGAAGCCTCATCTTCTTCCGCACCCCCCTTTAGGAATCCAATTGAAAATAATTTTCATCCTAAAGCTATCTTTCCCCGAAGTTGGTGTAAATTTTTCCAGGAACACCACTAGGAAGCCACATGTGAAGCAAGGAAGAGTGCCAGAGACAATATCTTTGGTAAAATACCATAAACTACTATGGTTGTCCTATATTTTGCAGAGCCGAAAGATGTCATGATCATCAATACTAGGAACAAATCCTATGCTCCCAAAGTCAAATTTGACCCTCCCCACAATTTTTCTAGCCCAAGATCATCCTCACCAACTACTACAGTTTAGGTTCCTAAGGTTCCTGACATTTAAGGAATAACTTCCCCTCTTCCAAGTACAATATATTGAATCATTTGGCCAATATCAAAGCAGATGCAACCCTTCTAGGCATGGTTGTTGTCCCTGAACAATAGAGGCATCTGAAAAAATTCCTGGAAGGAAAATATTATGTTGTAGCCAACCTCTTTGAAGAGGTAAACGAAGAGGATTCATTTGTAAATAAAGTAGGTGTACATAACTTTAGATACCCTGAATAAAATCCCCCCTTTTATATTTCTATAAAAATTATGGATAGGATTGCCCATTGTTTCCTCATTGATGGCAGTTCAGGCCTAAGTGTGATGTCGACGATTATTATGGAAGAGATAGGCTTGTATTGTAAAAATGAAAATGCCAGGAGCATGATCTCTTATAATAGTCTACAAAAAACAACCATAGGCGAGATTAAAGATGTGACCTTAGTTTTGTGTGCACCTCCTGAAATAAGGACAACCCTTAGTATTCAGGTAATTGATATGCCAATAAGAAATTACTCAATCATCTTGGGAAGAGATTGGAAAGCTTTGACAGGTGGATACCTCTCACTCAAAAGGACACACTTATCCATTCCTCAGAATGGTAAACAAATCATAGCCCTTAGAGAGGGAAGGATTCCACCTTGCATAGAGAGTGTCCCATAACCTAATGTGAACTATATTGAAGAAGACCTAGGGGTGTATTCCATATTTTCTAAGGAGCATAACACTCCCTTGGAACATATTTATTTAAATGATGGTATGTGTCACATGCACTTTGATGGTTCATTCTCTAATGAAGGTAACAAAGCTAGAATTATCTTGATTTCGCCTGTAGGGAAAATCCATAACTTTTCTTATAGGTTGGAGTTTTCTTGCACAAACAATGCCACTAAATTCGAAGATTTATTATTAGGCATTGAAAACGCCTATAATATTGGTTGTGGTCACCTTTCAAGTTTCAGGGATTCTGAGCTTTTTGTGAACCTTGTACGTAAGATATATTCTCCTAGCAAAAAGTTGATGAAACGATATGCCTAAACTTCTCAGGCACTTCTCTCAAACCTATTATCTTTCAACATCACTCATGTTAAGAGGGAGTTAAACTGAATGGTTGATCGATTAGCTATTTTTGCAGCCTCTCCTAATCAAAAAAGTCTTCCACACATACCTGATTGTACCTATCAATCTCCATATCATCCACATATCCCCGACAATATAGAACCTTGGCAGGTTTTCCCCAACGATGAGAATTTGTGATTTCATTCAAAATGAACCTTTTAAGCCCAAGGAAATTATATCCATGCAAAATAACAAGATTCCTAAGGGCTTGACTCCTCTAGATATTTTTTATTGAGTGATGTATGAAATAAAGAGAAACAAAAAGAAGAGGAGTCAAAAGGGAAGGTGGGTGAAACCATCTCCTTGAACATTGGGACACCCGAAGCTCAAAAGAATGTTAAAATAGGTGCCAAATGTTCAGATGAAGAGAAAATGAATTTTTCCAAGCTACTTGGTGAATTTCAAGATGTTTTTGGTTAGTATTATGAGGATCTTTTTGGTTTTGATCCTGGTCTTATACAACATGCCATCCCCATCAAGGAAGGCATGAAACCAGTTAGGAAAAAAAAAGACCTATCAACCCTACACTGGAAGCAACTACTCAAAAAGGATTGGAAAAAATATTGAAGGATGATATCATCTTTCCAGACAAATATTTTGAATGGGTTTCAAATTTGGTCCCTGTCTAGAAAGCCATTGAACACACAAGATTTTTCATTGATTTTCGCACAGTTAAGCAGGCTATTATGAAAGGTTATTCTCCTCTCCCTAGAATATAAATGATTTTGCAGCAAGTCATAGGGTCATAGATGATGCCCTTACTTAATGTTTTTTTCAGTTACAATCAAATCAAGGTAAAAAGGGCAGATGTTTATAAAACCACCTTTATCACTAATTGAGGTACCATGACTTATGAACGTATGCTTTCTGGCTTACCTGATGCAAGTACCACTTTTAAAATACCTATACAAATAAATCTTGATGAATTGATCAGTATTCATATCTATCTTAATGATCTAATTATATACGTTAAAGGGATGTTAATTACCTCAGAGTTTCAAGTGTTATTTCTGGGTCCCTTCAAAATTTCTTTTGTCCTGGATACTAACTATTACATTCTAAAGGATTTACATGAGCAATTGTTTTCCTATAGCACTAACGGTTCTCACTTGAAACATTATGTGGGACCAACTTGAAAATTTCTAACGTTGTTTGGATTTTATGTATATTAGTAGTCTAGCTATGCTTTCATTTCTCTAATGTTTTTCATTTATTCTTACAATAGTTTGATTTTTTCTTTCTTCTTTAACAATTTTCTCCAGCTTTTACATTTCTGTCATTTTATTTTCTGCTGTTTTAAATTTTGTAATCTTAATTCTGTCATGATTTTTATTGATTTTTTGTCTTTTTGGTTGATTTTGGTCAAGAATAAGTTTTTGGATCAGTTCTTCCACAATGACGCTCCTGAAAGATAATCTTAGTCAATAACAATCAATCTTACACAATTGTTACGATGTTCCCCTTAAAGCACTTGAATTTTCTATCTTCTTTCACTATTGTCTTTTAAAGAAATTGGTTACCTCCCACTTATGCTTTCCATTTCTTCATCCATTTGAGGTTTTAAAAGAGCAAGTCCAGAAATATTTCCCCTTGGAGTAAAGAGAATATTCTAATTGAATGATTATGCATAGAGGTATAAACCCCCTCATACTTAACATTTTTCATGAGTTATTCCCAAATTCCTGGTCATTTTTCCATTAAATCCGCTCACTTCCCCCTATTGCATAATTTTCCTAGTTATATATTCTTGACATGTTGTTATTTGTCTGCAAAACCATTACTTTTGAGTTCTAAATCTGTTGAAAAAAAAATTCCCTATGGATTCGCCAGTTTGTTGACGATAAAAATCGCAACAAGGATTTTAACCGCAAAGTATTGCTAAATCCTATTATTATAAGCTAATGATATATATAATACTAGTAGGTGGGACCCCTTGTATATGGGAGGATCAAATTTGGTTCTTATTTGATGTTATGATGATGTTCGACACCGTTTACAGGATTCTACATGATTCATGATTTCTTGGTTTTATTTGTGACATAATAACATATGGAAAATGCGTATTATCTGTTGTTTCTAATTGCTCTAATCTCTAACTTCCATATTGTGTGAATGGCTTATATCCATTGTTATCACATTTCTATTAGCGCTATGATCTGTTAGATGTTGCACCTGCACAAAACACATGTTAGTCATGATAAAATATAAAAGAAATATGAAAAAATCCAAGGAAAGAAGCTATCCTATACTATGCTATGCTACGTTATATGAAAATGAAATTTAAAGGATTGTTTTTAGTCCTAGATAACAAAGTTGGTGGCTATACGATTTATTGAGTTATATGAAAACACATTTGATATGAGTTATGGTATGTTTGGCAATGGTTAAATGTGATATGGGGTGGCGTAGTTGACAAGTGATGGATGTTAAGTTTGATTCATAGATTAATTAAGTGGATTAATGGAGCGCTAGATGATGTGTACTAAGGAATTGAATGAGTGGAGGATGGAGGCGACGTGCATTTACTACACATCACTCCATACCTCTCCCATTGGCCGCCACCCTAGCTTGGTTATTGTTCAATTGTGTTTCCTTGTGGTTAAGATCCGATTTTTAGGCAAGGGAAGAAATACTTCTCCAAGCTCCCATTTTTAAGGCTTTTTAGTTACAGGTATGTCTCTTTCGCCATCCATGAACCTACTCTGGTTATGAAATAGATATTGGCTCGGTGATGTATGGGTCTGTGATTTTCTTGAGACTAGAAACTGTGTAAACTTGTGATATTTTTCTGGAATGGTTGTTTGTATGTATTCATTGTAAATGAAGGGATTGGATAGTTGAGGTCACGATTTCATTGATGATTTTGTGTGGTGGAAGACATGAAGGCTCTTTGTTGTCTTATGGGTTTTTCTTAGAGGGTTTTCATTCAATCTAGACTCATTGGATGTCTCCACACAGTTCTTGTAAACATACCCAATCGTATTTGGTTGCTACGTTTAATTTTAAACCACCATGGGTCACTGCTATCGTTTTTGCTTGGTCTGTTGGACATATTATCATTGATGTCAATAGTCGATGTGATGATTGGTTGTTACAATGAATTATCATTTACCATAGATGATATTTTCATTGATGTCAAAAGTATATCAGTTAGCAGAATAATCAAACAGTATGAAGATCAAAGCTAAGAAGGGAAAACGCAGTACATAAGCGAATGATGATCAAAGCTCAAAAGGAAGACCGCATTGCACAATATATCAGTTAGCAGAAGAAGCAAACAGTATGAAGAAATTCATGATTATTGTTGATCACGATAGGATCAACAATGTTCCTATGATAAAATCTCAGGAGGGTTAGAAAATGAAGAGATGAAATCTCGGAAGGAAAAGCGTTAGATAAGAGTGAGAAGTCTCAACAGCCGTTTGAACAAGAAATTGACCATGTTGATCGTCTCATATTACGGGCATCGGTCATATGAGTGACCGTGGGCTTAAGGACCATTAGAGGATCGTGACCGTCGGATTTGCAAGCCAGATCAATGACAGGGATAAATTGTGGAGATTGGAAGGAGAATTAAACAACTCGCTAGTTCTAATCCTGCAATTGGTCTAGATCGTCATATCTCATAGACTCAAATATAGAGGAATGTGGTTGATCCAACAAATGACCAGTTTAAGTAATATTAAGTCGTGACCATCAGATGCGCAATCACCATATCAACGACAGGGATAGATTGCGGAGATTGAAAGGAGAATTAAACATCATGTTATTTCTAATCCCACAATTAGTCAGGACCATCAGATATTATAGCTTCAAATATTGACAACTGTGGTTGACTCACCAACATCGCAAAACTTCAAATTGAGGATTTTGGGTGTTGAGTTAAATCACTCGCAAATTGTGGTTTTGCAATAATTGTTAATTGTTGATCCATTTCAAGTGTTTTCATAACTGTTGGATCACTTTAAAATGGAAGGTTAGGATAATTGGGGAAAAAGTTGAGAATTTGATTATCTGAATACCCATCATTCATCGGATCAAACCCAAATTCCCACCAGCCATCAGATCATTCTCGAGTGGAAGGATAGGATAAGTGAGGTAATATCTGAGCTCTCATTTATGTGAATTTCCATCAGTCGTTGGATAATTCTAAGTGGAAGGATAGGATAAGACAGAAGAGCATCATCGTAGATAGATCAAGCCATCGATATAAGAACATGATCGATGAACACCGTTTAGTTCAGGTCTAAAGTTGTGAGGAGGTTACGCTCCAGATAAATCTCACTTTAAGAATTTAGTTTGAGATTCTAAATACCCGAAGCCTGAAAATACGAAATGAATAAGGACCATCAGATCTGTAGAGAATATGATGACTGTTGGATCAGGGTTGTTGGTCAGTAGACCACGTCAACAAGGACACATGGGAGACCACGTCAAAAGACCACGTCAGTAAGGACACATGGAAGACCAGGTCAAAAGACCACGTTAGAAGACCACATCTACAAGGACATGTGGTAGACCACGTCAGCAGACCAAAATAACAAAAGACATGTGGCAGACCATGTCAGCAGACCACGACAACAAAATGCATGTGGAAGACCATGTCAGCAAACCACATAAGAAAATACACATGGCATAATCAGCTGATGACAAGTGTCAAGAGGAAATTGGATCGTGCCATGACAATAGGTGACGTAAGGAAGTTATGCCACTCTAGAAGAATTTCTTCGGGAGTTTCAGTACCAAGAAATGTCAAAAGTCCTGAAGTCTCGAAGGATGAAGGTATGAAGTCAATCTCAGTCATCAATCTAAGATACATCAAGATTTAGGACAACCGTTAGATCCAAGAGAAGAACATGTGCCACATGAGGAGATCCACATAAGCAAGGACACATGGTGCAATCAAATAATGACAAGTGTCAAGTTGAATTAGCATTTCAGGTACGTGTAAATCACGAATTTGAGTGAGATGCAGCAGTTTCTCAGCTCATGATACATCATCAAGTGACACAAGAAATTTACGTCACTACGAGAGTTTTACCACCAGCACTTTCCCAAAGTCTCGAAGTCCTGAATGTTAAAGTCTAGAAGTGGACACGAGATGTCCGATCTGAAGATCACTTTGGGAGAATTCTTGACCACTGATCTACTACAATGGAAGGATAGTGTAAGTGGAAGTATTAACCGATAGCAAGAGATCTCCACCACTTATGAATTACTCAGCAGGTGATCACTCTGGAGGAAATAAGGGGTTGAGATTTAAAATATATGAAGTTTGGAGACCCAAAGGAGATCTCGACCATTGATCAGAAAGGGACATGCATTAGTGGATTGACAACTCTGTAAGATTTATGTACGGAGGAAAGAAGGGGTTGATATTTGATATCTTCGAGTTCCATAGACCCGAAGGAGATATCGACCGTCGATACAATGTCGGGTATACTCTCAACTATTGATCAAAATATAGTGGAAAGATAGAGTAAGCATAATGGCTGAAGTCTCGAAGTAAATGGTGGCCTTCCATCTCATTTCTTCATTAATTCATGTCCTTCAGATTAAGAAATGAAAGGATAGATGTAAGGATCGTATATGAACATTGATCTGGTTCTGTGATATAATTATGAACAATTTGATCTGTTTGGAGAAATCGTATTCGAGATATTTGAAAGGTTGGAAGTTTGGAAGACATGAAGGGTGAAGTCCCTAAGTCCCAACAATCATCCATATCATCGAGAGATTGAGTCGTGATCGTTGAATTGATAATCTCTCAAAGCGCTCGTCTCGCCTCACGTGAGGTCACCATCATTGGTCATATGGTAAAGAGATTTAAAGGGCATAATGTAATGAGTCACTTAAATTGATAAGCCTGTGGTTCTACGCCAATGATCATATGAACATGGTTTGAAGGAAGCGCCAATTTCTATAATCACAAAAATGAAGGAAATCAATCCATACCTGTGATTAATTTATGAAAGAGAAGGGGATGCTAGGTGTAAAGATGAAGACCCGAAATGATGATCTCTGGTGGTCCCAAAATTTGTTGTAAATAAACAAGTTAGTTATAACTTATTGCACAAGTCAGTTCAATAACTTAAACAAGTTTTGAGCATAAGAAAGTATAAATACAACCATGATTGGTTCCCTAGATTGTGTGCATGTGGAAGAAAACAGAATTGTGGTAAAGAGAGGCTCGCTAAGGAAGAGAAGAATGCAAAGAAAAATGAAGGGGATGTGGACCTGAGGTCCGTGCGAATACCATAGATAATAAGAAGTGAAGAAGGTGTGAATATCAAAGGAAAGACGAAGTGAAGAAGGCATGAATATTAGAGGAAAGACAAAGTGAGGAAGGCGTGAATTTCATAGAGAAGATGAAGTGTTGTAATGAGTGTTGATGGTATACCTCTAATCATGCAACATAATTGATTCAATAATGGATCAATGCTACTGGAGTTGGTTGAACTATTATATGAACTCTAGTTGGATAGACTATGTTCTATCAGTAAGTTGGGTCTTGTGGCGAGCTGGGTCTTGCTTGAAAGTTGGTGCTCCTTACTTCAGTTGGTGTTGATATAAAATAGTTGGTGCTGGGAAAATTCATATTACTATATTCACATATATATACATATCAATTATACAAAAGCTTACACAAACATCTGGTATCTCTTGTCCAATTTTATTATGATTTAATTATTCTTAATCTATTCAATTATGTTTTAGTTTCTAACTTGTAAGAAGAAAAGTTAGAAAATTCCACACACTAATTCACCCCCCCCCCCTCTTAGTGTGGGAAGTGTGTTCAACATGGTTGTGGGTTCATGTATGATTGTGGTTTCTTCACAATTGGTTTGGGTGGATATTATGCTAAGATGTTGGATTTAGGGTTGGTTGTTATTTCATGGATCTGTTTTTATATCAACAGTATGCGAGTTGATTGGGAAACCCATAAGGGTTATGCCCTGCATGTTCTTAGTGTTATTATATGAAGCCTCTTCTCCTCTATTCGTAGTCTCTCCTATCTCATGAACTGTCACCCCGCCTGTGAAGTTATGGATATGGCATGTATGTCCATCGTATGGTCTCGAATGTTTCTCACCTTTTGTTGATGGTCCACTCCAGTCTCCCTTTATTGGTCCATAGAGAAAACCCTTGATTACTCAAAGCCCATTTTTAATAATGGAGCAATTTATATCCTGTCGTGTATATTGTTGATTGTTATGAGTTGGTGGAGCATCGTTGACAGTGGTTGATTGTTGTCTCATCTATGTTGATAACGTTGACAATAGTTTTGGTTATTGGTATTTAGTCATTGCATTTTTTATTATAACAGTCAAATCAATATCTCATCATGGTTAATTGGTTAATTTGAGAAATGGGATTGGATACAGAGTCATTGTCTTCTATACTGTAATAATTGGATTGTTAACCCAACATTATTTATAGTTGATTAAGTCACAACGATGCTTCGTGCGTGATGTGTTGGTATGTGTGGGTTTCCTACAACATATTTAAGTTGAATTGATGGTTGTTGTTATTGTGTATTTTAATTGCCAATCGAGAGTATTGAAATTTAAATTCGTGATAGTCATGACTTGGTTGTCCACTGCATATGGTTATGGATATCGTTTGATTACACCATCTGAGATGGGCATGGGTTTTATAACAGTATGATTTCATTGCAATTTGATTATTAAATTGATTAAAGGGATTGAATCAAGCACAATTTTTGTGTCTGTGTTTGATTGAGGAAGTAATTCATGAACAATGGTTGGCGTTTTGATATTGAATAGAGTGGAAACAAGTGACTATGTGTTCATTGGAATATTTTTTTTAAATTAAATGAAAGAAATGAAAGGAAACAAGATTCTTTATATAGGTTTCTTGGAAAGCATTTTATCTTGAGTATGATGGCACTATGTAATTGAAAGTGTTAAGGATTTAAAAGTGAATAGTGAGCAAGTTTAACACACAAAACTGATTAAATTATACACACAATAATTGATAATTGATCAAAATAATTGGTTAGTGTTGGTTCGTTGCATTGAATACATAATGGTTTTATGGATTACTTAATTAATATTATGAACAATATACTCTCTTTTCCCCTTTAATTATTTCACTTTACGCTAATTAAAATCCCCTCGCCTTCCCATATCCATTACTCACTTCATGTTCCTAAAATTTAATTACAGTTAAGAGGAGCTTTGTATTCTGACAGTTTAATATCACAGGGATGAATTACAATGATATGTTCTTTGGTTTACATTTCATTTGATTGTTTGTTTTCTGTGAGAAGTAACCATGTTCTTTTTCTCCTCATTTTAACATTTTTTGCTCAATACAAACCCCTCGCATATCCCAGAACCTTTGTTCACCCCCTACTCATTGAAAACAGTTGAACAATTTGTATGGATCGGATTGCATGATTTTGATATGTTACTGAGCCAAAATTTATTTCATATTTTAAAAGAGTTGTCATGTATGGTTTTTAAAGAAATTATTTGCTAATCAATCATGCATATAGGAATGAGATTTTTTAGTTGAGGTAGACATGATAGAGGTAACCTAGGAAGAGGTAATTGGAACAAGGGCCTATGAAGGCCAATATTCTCCATTCACTTTGATGTTGAATCACAAGAGTTGGGTTAGCTATTTTAGGCTGGGTTTTTCAATTGGATTGGGCAAGGAATAGTCCAACCTAGGCTTGAAGGGACTCCCTTACAAGCTCCATGAGCCTCTGGTATTCCCGTGCCTCCTCATGTCTCATTGCAACTTGAGGTTCCCAAAAATGACAGATGGTAAGAGATTGTCCACTCGGTAGTCTCCCAACATCGTGTCTGGCCCAATGTGTCTTTACCTTCTCCCACACCTACCAATCAGATTTTCCAAGCTACCCCTGTCCACTCACTAGTTCAGTCTTCCGATGCTAGTAAAATATTGAAAACCGAGGCCCACCATGCACCCAACAAAGGAAAAGCCATTGTTACCCCTTCCTCACCCTCCAATGGATCTCATAAATCTGTGTCCTCCCGGATGCATTTGAGGGATGATTGTTCTCATGTGATCAACAAGAATAGGCCTAAAGGCTTAACACAACCAAAGGAAAATTCAGAGAGATCAAAATGTGACATCAACAACAAGGGAAAGATTGCATTTCAAAGTGGAAAATATGTGTTTTAAGTTTTATTTTATTTATTGTTGATGACCATTGACTTCATAAATTTTGGACAACATGCTATTTTTTGGATATATGAGTAATATATTTTGGAAATAATTTAAAAAATTATTGGATAAGTTGTTAAATATGAATCTGATGGTGGGAGTCATAATGAGGGATGTTTTATTTAATTAACTAGTTGTGTTATGATTGTTAAAATGTAAAGGGAGTCACAAGGGGTCCCACCTACTAGTTATTATTTATTTAAAAACCCTTATTATGATTTATTACTTTTCCCCCTAACTAAAAAGTTGGTTGAGTTTTAGTTAACTTAACTAATGAAGTAGTTCAACCAATTCTATTTTTCTTAAAGGAAAAAGGAAAGGGAGGAACAAAAGGATGATAGAAGGAGAAGCATAATAAGGTTTTCTCTTTGAGTTTGTGTTGAGATAGTTCAATTTTCATTCATTCCTTAATTTATCATAAGCCTAATTATTTTTTATGATACTAGGTTCTTATTGTAGACAACAAGATTGAGAAATGAATTACATCATTCAGACACTTGTTTTTTAGAGGTGTTAATCTATCTTTGATAGTCTGTGTAGAATTGTCTGTTTGTGAATTAGTTTTCATGACTGACAAAGGCTATTGTGTAGAGTCGAGTGGGAAAAAATTTGTGGCAAGCTAATCCAGATTTTAGAGTTCAGTTTTTGATTTTCTGTTAGAGGTCCTTTTGTATGTTTCATCAGGGACGTCTAAGTTTGACTTCTTCACGAAATTTTGTAAACATAATGACTCTTTGTTGAATTGGAATGAAATAAAGTAGGGATTTATGTCTCATCTATATTGATTATTGACTTGGTGTCTTACTTCTATCTCTATATTTATTTCAACATCTGTTATGTTCAAAACAACACATAAATACTGAATTTTTCAGCAAGCTTTTACTTATAAAAAACAACTTAAGAACTTGTAATCAATACTTGTGATTTAAGATATTAATTTTGATGGCTATAAACATAGGGTGATATTCCCATCTATTTTTATTTAGCCAAGAAGAATGTGAAAATGATTGAGTAAGATCAATTTCATACATTTTCCTCAACAGCCTGTCCTATGCCTTCAATGGCTCATATTTACTTCAGGACTTCAGGACTTCTGGACTTCATCTAGTCGTTAATCCTTGCACGAATTTTAAATTATGAATATTCGAGGGTTGCTAATATGAAATGCACATGGGATATCCACCATTGAAAATCGAACTTGCTTGTTGCTTGTATTTCAAGCCCAAAATGGACTGCTTTTTAATGCTACGATTGGATGTTACCTGTGCAACAAAAGAATTGGTTCTCTTGTGACCTTAAAAAATTTATGTGATAACATTTGGCTCCATAGGGGATGGAATGCTCCCTGTGAGTACCAAAGAACAAGTATTTCCAATTGTTGGACACACCTACCACACTTAGAGGGGGGGTGAATGATTGTGGGGATCTTTTTCCCAAAACTTCCCTCTTACACAAAAATCATTACTTAGCATTCAACATTTAATCATTACTCATTGTTGTCATTAATAATCAGTTAGATTTGAATACATATCAGGAACATATATCAACAATATATCATCAACAAATCATCTCCACAAGGAACACAAGATGTATGTACAATTTTTCTTTTTATTATGGACTTCAATCCGGGGGTTTTTCAGCAACAACTGAATAGAGTACAACTCTACAAGAGCACTAGATATTTATGAAATAATCAACTTACATTATCTTCACCAACTGAGATGAGGCAACAATCCTCAACATATATCAATCTGTACCATAAACAAGAGCATCAACCATGCACCAACTTGTGTCAAACAATCTGTAATCAACCTGTACCATAAACAAGTGCATCCAACCATGTACCAAGTATATACCAATCATGTTTCAACTACTCATCAACAATGACTTATCAATATGTACCAACATCATCAACTATACACCTCATGTATGTGCCAACTCATCAACTGCTTGTCTCAAACATGACTAGTTTTGGATTAGTCAACAACCCTAACTTGAAATAATCATAAATATGTACCTGTAATGAATAAATATTTGAAACTGATATACAATGTTATTCAGTGTGTTTTATGCAATTCCTCTAGGTGGCACTACTTGTAACCTCTCAGAAAAGGATTTATAGAAAAAATGGCATACCTTACTGAATTCTGGATTATTCTAGAGAGTGACCTTGTAGAGTGTGCCCCACACAGAATATTTGTTGAATTGATCTAAAACTGTCCCAGAGCATATTATAGACTATAATATAACTAAAAAAATTGGTCTCACTAAATTTTGATCTGTTATGAAGAAGTTATGACGTTTTTACCCGAAACACCTGTTTTTGACTAGTTTCAAGACTGGTCACAAACACTATTTTACATGGAGTGTAAATCCCAAAATGAAATGAAAAACAAGATGAATTTTTAACCACAGATACTTGGATATGTTTTCTCTTTTTCATAGAAATTTCAGGATCTGAATCATTATAGAAAAAAAGTTATAGCGAAAATGGTGAGATGGCCTGTAAATAACATACCTTAAAAAGCATCATCAAAAGAATTTATCCTCCCTTCAATTTCGGCCCTCTTTTCTTCACCTTCCTTCTAAAATTTGAATTATATATCCTTGGTTACCTCAGTCACCTATAGATATTCAATATTCTCAAGTGTTCCACACCAAAAATGCTCAAGAAGCTCTCCATCAATACTCCAAAAGATATTCTCACAAGAAGCTCTCCATTGATCCACAAAAATTATGATCTACAAGAGACCATTTCTATATTATTTATACTTTCATCCTCTAGGTCACTTAACCCATTTTTAGGTCACTTAACCCATTTCTAGGCCACTTAACCTATTTTCCTTATTTTAGGGCTAACCACTTTCCATAAATAGAAAGTTCTCCAATACTTTATCATTTAAATATTCCTTCTTGATTTTGTCACCTTACTTTATCATTTCTTAATTTTGTTACTTCTCTTGATTATTTAAACAATCCACCTTGAATTTGTCACTTTAATTTATCATTTAAATAATATTAACCCATTTCTAGGTCACTTAACCCATTTTCCTTATTTTTAGGGTTAACCACTTTTCATAAATATTCCTTCTTGATTTTGTCACCTTACTTTATCATTTCCTGATTTTGTCACTTCTCTTTATTATTTAAATAATCCACCTTGACTTTGTCACTTTACTTTATCATTTAAATAATGATTTCTTCTTTTAGGTTTCTTTGACTTCTTTGACCTTGGTATGTGGTATGTGACATTCCACATACCACCAGAAATGGAATTACAAGCACTGTCCATCTAGGATAGTTTCACCAACAATTTCCTTGATCTTCATCTCGTTATTCCACATACAAGCATGGGTCCTCCAACCATTCTTCTAGGATAAATCAATCCGCAAAGTGTCTTCCTGTGAGGTCTTTCACCATAAGGGAACCACTTTGGAGTTCATCCGTTTGTGCACCTTATCAATCATGATAAGAAAATAATGAGAGCATGGGTCCTTGGTGCAAGTAATGATGCATGATGGTACACTCATGGATGGTATTTTTTTAGTGAAAATGGTGAGATGAGTTGTAAATAACATACCTTAGAAAGCATCATCAAAAGAATTTATCCTCCCTTCAATTTCGGCCCTCTTTTCTTCACCTTCCTTCTAAAATTAGACTTATATATCCTTGGTTACCTCAGTCACCTATAGATCTTCAATATTCTCAAGTGTTCCACACCAAAAATGCTCAAGAAGCTCTCCATCAATACTCCAAAAGATATTCTCACAAGAAGCTCTCCATTGATCCACAAAAATTATGATCTACAAGAGACCATTGCTATATTATTTATACTTTCATCCTCTAGGTCACTTAACCCATTTTTAGGTCACTTAACCCATTTCTAGGTCATTTAACCTATTTTCCTTATTTTAGGGTTAACCACTTTCCATAAATAAAAAGTTCTCCAATAGTTTATCATTTAAATATTCCTTCTTGATTTTGTAACCTTACTTTATCATTTCTTGATTTTGTCACTTCTCTTGATTATTTAAATAATCCACCTTGAATTTGTCTCTTTAAATTATCATTTAAATAATATTAACCCATTTCTAGGTCACTTAACTTATTTTCCTTATTTTTAGGGTTAACCACTTTCCATAAATATTCCTTCTTGATTTTGTCACCTTACTTTATCATTTCTTTATTTTGTCACTTCTCTTTATTATTTAAATAATCCACCTTGACTTTGTCACTTTACTTTATCATT
>ML790083.1:45750-60891 GCA_009831015.1 Picea engelmannii
GATGTACCAACATCACCATACCATACACCTCATGTATATGCCAACTCATCAACTAAGTATCTCATCCATGAACTCAACATATACCTCAACCATATACCAAAACACACATCAATACAACCAATAAGAATCCTCTAGCAATACATCACAAATCCATACAATAAACCTTTACATAAAACAGTGTGCCAAACCTCACTGTTATGTAGCCTCAAGCATGTACCATGTCATTACCAAATGTAACCATCAAAACATGAATATAAACATAATTGTAACTCTGTAACAGACCTGGTGTATGTGATCACAGACCTAAAAACCTTCCTTAAATTCAACAACAAGAGACTAGCTTTTTCATCAGACTTTACTTTAGTCTCACATGACTAATTTTTTATTAGTCAACAACCCTAACTTGCAACAAGAATAAATCTGTACTTGTAATGCATAAAGGTCTTAAAAATATACACAACATTCTTCAGTGTCTTCTCTGCAAATCCTCCAGGTTTCACTACTTGGAACCTTCCAGAAAACGTGTTATAGCAAAATGGCACACCTTACTGAATTCTGGTTTATTCTATAGAGCGAACTTGTAGAGCATGCCACACACAAAATATTTGTTGTATGGATTTGAAAATGGTACACAATATACTACAGACTGTAATATAACCAATTCATTTTATTGCACTAAATTTGGATCTGTTATGAAGAAGTTGTGACATTTTTACCCGGAACACTTGTTTTAGACTAGTTTCTGCACTAGCCACAAACCCTATCTTCCATAGAGTGTAACTCCCAAACTAAAACAACCCACAAGATGAAATTTTTATCACAGTTACTTGGATATGTTGTCTAAACAACCTCTATATTTCGCTATCTGAATCATTCTGGAAAAAAAGTTATTGCGAAAATAGTGAGATGACCTTTAAATAACATACCTTAGAAAGCATCATCAAAAAGACTTTATCCTCCCTTGAATTTCAGCCTGCTTTACTTCACCTTCCATCTAAAAATCACCTTATATTTCCTTTGGTTACCTCAATCACTTTTAAATTTTCAATATTCTCAATAGGTGCTAATGGGAGACCTTTGCTCTCTTATTTATACTCTCCAAGTAGCTTCCTCTAGAGGTATCCACTTAACCACTTTGTTAACTTTATTATTTAATTAATTTATCCTTGCAATCACATTGACTAGGAATCTTTTTGAAGACTTTCTAGAATAATTTACTTCTTGTTGACCTTCTAGGGGATTATAGAATACTCTTGGGGATCCTCCAACTTCACAAGGCCATATCTCATTAACCGTGAGGAACCACGTGGCATTCCACATATCAATGGAAATTGAATGACATGTACTATCCATATAGAATAGTATTACCTGCATATTCATTGATCTTCATGCATTTATACCTCAAACAAACTTGGGTCCCTTACCCATACCTTTGTGCTACTGGAATTCGCTACATGACTTCTCCAAGGGTTGACATGAATCTCTAAGGGTTGACATAAATCTACAATATCACTCTCCAAGGGTTGACATCAATGAAAACCAACAATCCAAACCAACTGTCCATCAACCTAAGCCAATTGTCTAACAAAAATATTACCTCCCTTACATTCAGGGGGTCACTCACAATATTTCCAAAGTGTTGAAAAAGAAGTAGATCACAACAATATTCAATCCATCAAATACCATCAAACAAAAAATGAGATCCGTCAAAGACAACATTGATTGACGTTAATACAAAGGAGTCTACAAGGTGGAATGCTCATGCGGCAAATGTTACATTGGAGAAACATGTCATTCTTTTCAAACCAAGATTAAAGAGCATGGTGTTGACACCAATAATGAATGAACTCACACCTCAACATTAGCAGAACACTCCCTCACCACCAAACACCATGTGTGCTTAGAAAACACCAAGATCCTGGCAAGAGAGGATAATTTTTTCAAACGTCGAATTAGATAATCTATGGAAATTATTAAGCATCCCAACAACTTGAATAGAGACGGGGGTCTAGAGATCAGCACGAACTGGCTTCCTCTTATAAGAAATAGGTAAAACATAACAAGTTTTCCCTCGACCTTAGCCTCCTTAGGATTTTTCTCCTTCTTCCTCGATTTATTGGTGTTTTTTGTCTTCCTCTAATATCTGTGTTTGGTCCTCTTGATTGATTGTGTGTTCTCTCGTCCTTTTTGTTTGTTCTAATTGCTCTTTTTTTTATGTTCTTTCTTCCTTTCACCTTAATTCTTGTTCTTCCCCTTAAAATAATTAATAAAGTATTAATATAATTTTATGTTTTCCTTTACTCTATACCCTAGTACTATTATTATTATTATTATTATCATTATTGTAACCATGTTATTATTATTATAACTAGGTTATTATTGCTATTTTTTTTTGTAAGTTAGAGCTTATATTGCCTTCAGTAAACAAAGTACCAAGTACATATCATTCGAATTGGTGTTTGGACTGCCAATAATGGAATTCAGTGCCAACACCAGGTCTTATATAACATTAAAAGTCTACCCTGGGGGGCCAAAAGAAAATGTCTAAACTTGTGAGATTTGCTACATAACCAACTTGGATTTAAAACATACTTATAAACCACTGAAATTGAAAATGAGAGGTAAGAAAAACCATGGCAGAATATTGGATTTAAACACCAAACTGACTGCTACCTCCATCGCCACAAGGATGAACATGCCTGGTTGAATTGTACGCATATTGACGATGACATACTAGATGAGTTGACGTGATTATTGTCCAAATAAAGAGTTGAGGAGGTCAGAAAGATGGTGGTCCATCATCTCTTGGTGGAAATGTTGTTATGCAATATCCATGCGAAGTTCGAGTATCAACTAGAGATGATCTACAAAAAACTTAGGCGAAGAATTATGCTCATTCATTCTATTGGAGTTGTCCACTGGAACCTGTGAGTTGCTTGTTGTATCATTATTTTAGTTCAAAGTAGGAGGAACAAATATTAGAGACCTTCTTGTTGTGGGCAAGGTTGGAGCTGCCAAATTTTCATGAATATGGTCAAGTGGAATTTCCTCTTCTACAATGGCATATCCCTAAACCTCCTCGTCACATTGGCTTGACACAAGGGAAGAGGGAAGTGGAGAATAATTTGAAAGATTGGACGGTGGGATAGGTGAAGAGTGGCGGCCTACAAAACCGATGTATGACCCCAATCCTTTGCAAGGTTTACTTCTTTCACGAGGCATCACGCTGAGAGAGGGAGGAAAGAACCAGAAGGGGAGTCGAAAAGGACTGAAAACATGCAAGGAGATGATGAAAGAGGAGAAGAGACAGATGGAAGTGGAGACAATTTTTCCAATGGGAGCAAGAATGAGGGAAAAATAAATCCAGGCAAGTGTAAAATGGGCGATGGTGAGGTTCAAAGTCCATGAAAGAGCCATTCCACTACCATAAATGGCATTCTTCGTATATGTACTAGACTTAACCACACCAACCATCGATAAGACCTGAAACTTAATGCAACACATGAGAACTAGATCACGAGGGTGTAGTCTGCATAAATGAGCCGTCTTGGGCAGGGGGCTGAGCGCACGGAGTGGACACTGATGTCCAAGTGTCTTGATTTCTCCCATGGCTAGGTGGGACCCCATCTAGGGTAGATTATTATTACTATTATTATACCTAGGTATTATTATTATTATTATTACTATAACTTAATTATGGTCTTTAGTTTTATTTCATTTATATTTTGAGGTATTTGTTACTTATTCTTGTCCTTAAAATAATTATTATTATCACCTATTCATTATAACAATTAATAGTATAAGAGTACTATTCTAGGTTTTTCCATTACTCTAACCCTAATACTACTACTAATTGCATTGTTTTTATTATTATTAATTATTATTTTTTTTTCCTCGGAAAAAAGCGTAATTTTATTCATCGGGAGAGACAAAATTACATTTTGTAGGTGCTAGTTTAGCACATTCGAAAGCATAAAGAAAGTGAGATGGTTGCATCAGGGAAAGTGTTGATCTGCTGATAGTTTTGCGAACCATAAATTGGTGTACCAATAACTTCTTCATGTCCAAGGTCTGTTAATATGCTAATAGAGTATGCAATTTTAGAGTGCAATTACATAAAAAAATATAATACATCCCAATAGTAGAGCTGAGAACTGTTGTTGTTTTCATGCCAAAAAAAATAATCTTGTGGATTAGTGAGCTATAGGATGAGTCTGATCTTCAATTAAGGGTTTGTGGAAGAGTGCACGAACTATATCTCCATCTGTTTCTATAAAGTGTCATTGCCCAAAATTGATATTGAGCCCTTCTTTGGACAACGAATATGCTATGAAATCCCTGTTCATGTAAACATGTTGGATAGATAAATGGTCAAATGTATCCAAGAAATTGTGAGTCTCCCTCAGAATAGGCTGCAATAAAATATTGTGGCAGTGCTGTGTTTTTTGTACCTAGTTTATTACATTCAATAAGTCACAGAATAGTTGTATGGATTTTAGTTCATATTCTTTTGCTATTTTGAGTAGAAGGAGAAGAGTCATCCGTTCAACATAGTTGTTGGTGCCTTTCCCCAATCCCATTTTTATTTTGAAAGAATATTAATTATTACTATTATGATAACTAGGTTATTATTATAATTAATATTATAAATAAATTGTTATTGTAGGTTAAACCTAGGTTATTATCATTATTATTGTATCTAAATGATCATTATAACTATTAACTATTATTATAGCTAGGTTATTATAGTAATATAATAGCACTATTCTAGGTTTTTCCTTTATTCTAGCTCTAATACTACTACTAAATGTTTTATTATTATTAAGTATTATTATTATGATAACTAGGCTATTATTAGTGTTATTATTATAATAACAATTAGTGTTATTATTATAATAACAAGATTGTTACTCTAAGTCAACCTAAGTTATTATAATAGGTTATTATCATTATTATTATATATAGAGGTTATTATAACTATTAATTATCATTATTATTATAACTAGGTTGTTATTATTATAACTAAGTTATTATCACAATGTAATTATTGCATTTATATCTAGAGGTTATTAAAACCATTAAAACTATTATTATTATTATTATTATAACTAAGTTATTATCATAATGTAATGTATCTTAGGAGAACCTTGAACCGATGGGTGTGAAATAGTGTTGTGGTTTGATTTTCATGCGAAATTGTGAGGCTTTGGTGGGAAGGGGTCAGCCTAAGAGGAAATTGAGTTAGTTGAAGTTTCAATTGGGTATTAGGGGTTCTAATTTGGCAAAAGAGAGGCTTTTGGGAAAATTCATTTCTTATACGTGAACTAGCCATGGCCATGAAACGTTAAACTGGTGGGTGTTAAACAATGTGGTGGTTGAGAGGCTTTGGTGGGAAGGGATTGGCCTGAGAGGAAATTGAGGTAATTAAGTGTTTCAATTGGGGATTAGGGGGTCTAATTTTCTAGAAAAGAGGAATTTTAGGGAAAATTCATTTGCTTTGCATGAATTGGCCATCGTTGTGGCTATGAAACCTTGAATTAATGGGTATGAAATAGTGTGGTGGTTTGGTTTTCTCCTGAAATTAAGAGGCTTTGGCATGAATGCGTTGTTTAGAGAGACAATTGAGGTAATTGGGAGTTTCAATTTGGGATTAGGGGGTCTAATTTGGTAGAAAATAGAGGTTTTGGGGAAAAATTGAGGAATTTTATGTTGATTTGTATAGCTTCGGGCAGGTATTCTCACATGAACCTAGGGTTGGGCATGTGGGAATCGTCATGGGCACCACATTACACGTCTGGTTCGGTCAAAACACCCTTGGATTTGAGTAGGGGCTTCATGGGTTTGGTGAAAACCCCCTTGGATTTGCGTAGGGGCTTCATGGGTTTGGTGATGGGATTTGTGGGCTTGTGTTGGGGCTTCACACCCACAAGGAAAGCATTATTTGATGTTGACTTGTAGAGGGGATTCCATGTTGATCCCTAGGACTTGTATATAAAGGAGAGAGGTCATTGTGACATTACATATCATGTAGTGTGTGTGGAGACATGATGGAGCTAGCATAAGTGAGTCTACACTTGTGTTAGGAGGATTGGTGATCTCAACAAAGGGGAAGTTTGCAAGGTGGCGAATTTGGCCCAAGAGAGAGGAACGAAGAAGGTCTCACGTGTGAGTGATTTTTTTCGTACCATACGAAATTTGCAGGAGGACGAAGCATGTATATACGTGGGTTGCAGAAGGACAAATCATATATAGGGTATACATGATTTGAAGTGGATAAAACATCATATGTATGCGGGTTTCCAGTTGGTGAATCACATATCTTAGATTCTGGGCAGGTACATATATGTACAGGCTAACATGTGATGTCAACAGGTCGCACAAGTGGTCTATAATATATTCATGTGCAGAGGAGATCTCCAGATATTGCTGAGGTTTTCTTTTCTGATTTGTATGGTCATCAGAGAAAACGGTTGTTCTAAGTTTTGGTGACTTTGGAGGACAACGTTGTCCTCAATTTTTCGTGATATTATATTGGTTGGGAGGGCTATTTTTTCCCTCAGGAATTCCGATGATAACAAGATTACATAATTGAAATTGTATCTCATGTGTATTGATGATTCATCTATGATATTTGTGTTTTCGCTGCATATGTTTCACTCAATAATTTTAGTGTAAATTTGTTCAGTGATAATAACTATGGTTTTACTATTAGATCACTAGGAAGCAATTTTCAGATCTGAAATTAGTCACATAGAGTTGCATGTGAAAATTGACATGGTATCAGAGCTTGGGATCTGAAGAGAAAGGGGTCATCTTTAGACACATTTGGATACAACACTGGAGGAGTGTTGTTCTTGTTTCGGGAAGGTCACATGTGACAACTTTGAGGGAGCTAAGGAGTTAGCTCTGATAGGCAGCTACAATGATGGTTGCAGGTGGAAAAAAGTTAGATGGTCTCTAGTTTTAGACATGGAGTAGACCGTACAACCAAGGAGTTGTGGGTTATTGCAGCTTGGTGGTGTGGCAGGTTGGGAGTTTTGGTGGATTAACAAAGAGCTCTGATCACAATAGTACATTGTGTGGCAGATTTACAACCATATGGATGGACTTCCGGTGACTTTTCATAATGAGTTGTGATGGGTGTAGCTCAGATACTTTGGAACGAATAAGACAATTTTTTGTGTATCATAGCTTGATGAGATAGAGTCTTCATTGGGCCAGAGAGTTGCACATTTTCAAGGTACGATGATGTATGAGGTATTTGATCCAGGAGGATGAGGACACTGCAAAGATGAGTTGCGTAGGTCTAGAGTGGACTAAACTGAGTGTCCATCTGCATCTTGGGGTTGTTTAGACGAGGACATAGGATGAATGGGAGCATTTGCATAAACAAATAGTTTTTTGTGACTGTTATAGTGCAATTTGTACTTATTCCAAAGGAAAAGGTTAAGGGAAGGAAAATTTACGTAACAAGAGGTTATCCTATCACTGTCACCTCAACATGATACCTCTTTATATTTATGGTTGGTGGCCTAGGGGAGACGTCCTCGGTGACCTGGGGGTTTGAGAAGGTGAAGGTTAAAGTGTTTGTAAAAGTATCCCCTCTCACAAGTCACGATGATCAGAAAGTCCCAGGGTTTTAACCAATGAAGTAATGAAGGATTAGATGTACCTGCCCAGAACAAAGCAACAAGAAAATATATATTTTGCAAGCACAACTTGTTGTTAGTACTTCATAAAACCATGGACTTTATCAATAAAAGAAATAGTTGATATATGATGAAGCAAACATAATTTTATAACATCAATGTTTATGAGAGGATTTCTTCACAATAAATGCCTTGAAAGAGCCTTGAAATGACCCAAAATAATTAATCATTAATACCAAAGTACTAGCATTTGTCAGAAGCAAATTAGGCAGTGTATAAATCAACTTCACAATTTCTTTTAGGTGGTTTTATTGTTGCAATAAGTGGTTGTAGCTTACTTTTGTAACAACATAAAGTAGGTTAGTGAATTAGTCTATTATAGGGTTAGGAAAGATTAGTAGATAGCTTGAGGTGTTGATTAATTGGGTTGGTTGTTATTGATGTCAACCCTTGAAGAAAGTCTGGTAGCGAATTTTGGTAGCACAAAGGTTTGGGTAATGGACCCAAGTTTGTTTGATGGATAATGGTATGAGTTTTGATATATTTGCAGGTAAGATTATTCTAGATGGATAGTACATGTCATGCCATTTCCGGTGGTATGTGGAACGTCACATAACTCCTCACGGTTAGAGAGTTATGGCCATGTGAAGTTGGAGAACCCTCATGAGTCATCTAGAAGCCCCAAAAAGTAAAAATAGTCAAATTGTTTGCAAAAGAAATTATTTAAATAATAAAGTTAATGGAGAACTTCCTAAAATAAGGAAAGTGGGATGCTATATGAAAGTATAAATAAGAGTCAAGTCTCTCTCATTTAATCACACTTGAACCTATTGAATATCATTGAATATCTATTTTGTGAAAGGTTATTTGGGCAGGTATTATTGATAGATAAAAGTGCGGCAGGAAAACTGCGGCAGAAAAAGTGCGACAGAAAAATCGCAGCAGAAAAATCACAGCAAAAAAAGTGCGGCAAAGAAATCGTGGCAGAAAAAGTGTGATAGAAAAATCACGGCAGAAAAATCACGATAGAAAAATCACGGCAAAAAAGTGCGGCAGAAAAAGTGTGATAAACCAATCACGGCAAAAAAATCGCAGCAGAAAAAGTGCGGTAGAAAAATCGCGGCAACAACATGGTTGGGGTCTATTTATGAGAGATATGACACATCTTGTTTGAGGTATGTTTTGTGAGCTAGGGTTTAGCTCTTGAGATGGTATTGGATGTTCAATATTGTTACATATATTATATTTTTTTAGGGATATAATTGGTATTTTGTTGTTGGTATTTGGCATATGGGTATTGATCTTTTGGTTGTGATGTGTTGTTGAAGTTGTTGGTTTAGCTTGAGGCTACATAACAATGAGGTTGTGGCACATGGTTTGATGTAAGGGTTTATGGTATTTGGTTTATGGATAGAGTGATGACTTTTTTATGGTTATGTTGGTGTATGTCTTTGGTATATGGTTGAGGTACATGTTGTGTACATGGTTGAGACAAGTAGTTGATGAGTTGGCACATACATGAGGTGTATAGTTGATGATGTTGGTACATCTTGATGATTCATAGTTGATGTGCAGTTGATGCATGGTACATGTTGGTTCAGGTTATTGGTACAAGTTGTTTGGTGCAGGTTGATTGGTACAGGTTGTTCAGGTTATTGGTACAGGCTGACAATGACAGGTTGACAGTGGCAGTGGTTGATTCGGTGATAGTGACAGGTTTTCTACATTTGACATTTATATTTCAGGGTGGTTGGACGGGGCAAGGACATGTGGTTGTAGCCACCTTCCGGTTGTATCCAGAGAACATAGGGGGTTGTAGCGTCCTTCTGGTTGTAGCCAGGGAATTGAGGAGTTGGAGCTTCCCTCAAGTTGTATCCTGAGAAACTAGGGGTTTGGAGCCTCCTTCCAGTTGCAGCTGGAAAACAAAGGAAGTTGGTGCTTCCAATGAATGTAATTCTTCAAGACATATAAGAAAAATCATTCCTTGGTTTTCTCCCGCTTTGGGTTTCTGCGTAAAAACACTGGTGTACTGTGTATGTGTATGATTGCTCATTTGTTCATTGTTTATTTACTCTGCAATTATTGGATGATAACGATACACTGATATAAGACTTGCATTATATGGTTAAAAATGATCATATTTCTCTATTACTGATTCACCCTCCCTCTCAGTAATCCAACAATTGGAATCAGAGCAGGTTCCTTCAGAAATCTATTTAACCATTGAAAGATAGATCATGGAGAGCAATGACATGTATAAAAATGGAATACCATAGTTTGATGGATAGAAGTACGCATTTTGGAGTAGAAGGATGAAAACATATATACAGGCACATGGATTTGAAATTTGGCAATCAGTTGTAGATGGATACAAAGAACCAGGAGTTCCGCTGACAAATGAAGGAGCAATAAAACTCAGGCAAAATAATTCCAAAGCTACAAATGCACTTCTAAATGGTCTCTGTGAATCAGTTTACACCAAAGTTATACATTGTAAATCCTCTAAAGATATTTGGGACAAGCTTCAAAATATTTATGAAGGAGATTCAAAAGTCAAAGCATCAAATCTTCAAACTTACAGAGGTCAGTTCGAACAACTAAAGATGAAGGAAGATAAGAATATTGCAGGTTACTTGTTATAAGTCGATGAAGCAGTGCATGCAATCATAGGATTGGGAGATGAAATTAAAGAATTTGTAATTGTTCAAAAGGTACTAAGATCTCTCCCGTTGAGATTTGATCCTAAGAAATTAGCACTAGAAGAAAGAGCAGATCTAGACTCAATAAGCATGGACGAACTACATGGAATCTTCACAGCATATGAAATGAGAATTGAACAAGAAAATACAGATATAAAAGAAGCAGCTTTCAAAACATCCAAAAGGTCAAAGCAAAAGGAAAAAGAACATAACAACAGTAGTGACATCTCGGAAGATGATGAAGAAATGGACAACTTTGTCAGAAGATTGAACAAGGGAAGCAACAACAGATATAAAGGTAAGTTTCCTTTGATTTATTTTAATTGTGATGGTATTGGTCATTTTGCTAACAAATTTCCTCATAAGAAAAATAAGAGGAATGATGAATATTACTCAAATAGAAAACAAACATAAAAGGCAAAAGAACCACAAAGAAAATTTTCAAGAAAAGCTTATGCACCAAAGAAGACATCTCATCATCAGATGAAGATGAAGTCAATGACAGAGACAGAAAGAGTTATATTCATGGAAGTAGAAGACTCTGACAAAGAAGACATCAAAGAAGAACATGAAGAGGCAAAATTTCACTACCAAGAAGAATTGTTGTGTGCCATAGAAGTTATAAGAAGAGAAAAGAAGAAAAATAAGAAGCTACAAGCGGAACTAGACAAGAAAGAAGACACTCACGAACTAGAACAAATGATCACAAATTTGAAGGTTTAAATACAAGAAGATAAAAGAGTTGAAGAAGCACTCAAAGAACAACTAGAAGAAAGAGACAAGATCATTGGAAATTTGGAAGCAGAGATTGTCACATTAAGAAAGGATCTTCAAAAGAAAAATATGCAGAACAACTCAAAAGTTTCAGCAATAAAAAACCTCATCATGACAAGTCCAGACTTGGATACAATCAGACAGAAGAGGGATCAAGCTTCAAAACAATAGAGAAATAAACATATCCAAAAAGATATGCAGAAACAATCAAAGGGGATAAGAATATCTACAAGGAAGATTATAGGGACACTTCTCCATCGAGAAGATTCAGATTTCAGAATCAACAACCGACATATAGGCCTCAGAAAGAAAAAAGGATTCAGAAGAGCAGCTCCTTTCAAAAGATATTCAACTCCCAGGTATCAAACTATCTTTTTTATTTTATGTTATGCATGTAATAATTTTAGACATAAATCTATGAATTGCAGAGCTAACAGCAGGAACATAAACAACTTTCAAAGTAATACACACAAGGGTTATCCAAGAAGGCCTAGTGAAACACAAAGAAGAAGTTACAACATGTTTGAATCATTGAGAATTGAAGTGGAATGCTACAAGTGTAACAACTTTGGACACATGGCCAAATATTGTAGAATGACAGTTCCTCCTAGAGAACCATAACAAAACAACAACAGTCACAGACAAGAACCTCAAAAGAGAACATGGATAAGAAAGCAAAATCAATATAGAAATGAAGAATGTGCACTCGCTCTACAAGATAAGCAAAAGAAATGTGGTTGGTATGTTGACAATGGTTGTTCAGAACACATGATAGGTGATAACTACATGTTTCTTACATTAAGAAAGGAAAGAGATGGACCAGTCTCCTTTGGAAATGATGATTCAGCTAAAATCATTGGAAAATGCACAGTTGGAATTGGAAACAAGAATACCAAGGAAGAAAATGTTCTACTAGTATAAGATATGAAACATAATCTTCTAAGTGTGAGTCAAATGTGTGACCAAGGTCATAAAGTTACTTTCTATTCACAAAAGTGTGAGATAAGAAAATAAGGTTGATGGAAATTGACTGCAACAGCTGCGAGAACTTCAAGCAACATATATGTACTAGGTGGAATTGGAAAAGAAGATGAAATTTGGCTATGGCATAGAAGCAAGGGTAACATACACTTTGATAACCTTATCAAAGTCAACAAAAAGGAAACAGTTAGATAAATGCCCCATATTACGAAACCAACCAACACTTTATGCAAGCATTGTCAACAAGGAAAGCAAACAGAGACTAGGTTTAAATTAAAAGAATATTCAACGAAAAGACCACTGGAAATTGTGCATACTGATCTAGTTGGACCAACTACAAAAAAGGGTTTAAAAGGTGAGAAATACTTTGTGTTATTAGTTTATGATTATACAAGAATGACTGCAGTTTGTTTTCCCAGGAATAAGTCAGAAGCTTTTTAAAAGTTCAAGGTCTACAAGGAAATGGTTCAAAATGAAATGGATTAAAAAATCAAATGTTTGAGATCTGATAATGGAGGAGAGTTCACTTCAAAGGAATTTATGGACTACTACAACATGCATGGAATAAAAATACAATTCTTCGTTGCTAGGACACCTCAACAGAATGGAGTTGTTGAAAAAAAGAACATGACAGTATAGGAAATGGCTCGAACATTGTTAATGGATTTCAAATTGACAGATATCTTTGGGACACATGCAGTGCACACAACAGTTCACATTCAAAACAGAGTAATGCTCAGAAAAAACACTGACAAAACTCCCTACAAGCTATGGAAAAGAAGACCAACAAATGTGAAGCACTTCAGAGTATTTGGAAGCAAATGTTACATCAAAAGAGAAGATGGCACAATGGGAAAATTTGATTCTCGTGTGGACAAAGGAGTACTTTTTGGTTACTCAGGTACAAGGAAAGGATACAAGTGTTACAATTTGAGATTGAACAAAGTTATGGAAAGCATCAATGCAACAATTGATGAAACAGATGGACGCGAATGAAAGGAAGAAGAAAATGAATCAATGGAACAACTTTACAAAGAAGAAGCAGAAGATGAAGAAGAAGTAGAAGGCGAAGATTAAGAGGATCATTCAGAAGTAGAGTATCAAGTTCAACAAGTGCCTCCAAAGACACCTAGCAAACGAGTACAGAAGAATCATCCTTCATATCAGATTATTGGAAATAAATATGCATGAGTTGAGACTAGAAGAAGAATTCATTCAACAGAACAAACACACCTAGCACTCTCATCTACGATTGAACCAAATAGTTTTGAAGAGGGTAGCAAGGATGAATTTTGGAATAAGGTCTTGGATGAAGCATTATATCAAATAGAAAATAATGACACTTGGGAATTGGTTCCAAGACCAAAGAATAAGAATGTGATTGGCACAACGTGGGTATTAAAAAATAAATTGAATGAAGATGGATAGGTTATAAGGAACCCAGTTAAATTGGTACGTAAATGATATGCACATGTCGAAGGAATCGACTTTGAAGAGACATTTGCTCCAGTTGCTAGAATGGAAGCAATCTGATTGCTCCTAGATTATGCATGCTCCAAGAATATTAATGATCCAGGTGGATATCGGTGGCCACCCACCTTTTCCAAATGGCTCAAAACAGTTTTCTGGCAAGTTTGGCAATTTACTATTTTTAGCAGGTTTTAACTTCCGGGGCCATTTTGGGAAAACTAGTCTTTTGAGCCATTTGGAAAAGGTGGGTGGCCACCAATATCCACTTGGATCAATCCTCCCTCCTTAGGAAGTAATGGTATCCATTGCGTTGAGTTCCTGGGGGAGAGGGAAAAGCGTTTGTTGAATTTACATCTTGGTGAGCTGCTTGTCTTGCTGGAGATGTCGTGTTGCTCAGTTATTGCCTACACAGATGCAAATTGGGCAGGTTGCATTAATGACTGATGAAGCACCAGTGGAGCAACGTTCTACTTGGGTGAGTGTTTAGTATCATGGATAATAAAGAAACAATCATCAATATCCTTATCTACATCCGAGGTAGAGTATATTGCAACAACAACATGTTGTACATAGGTTCTATGGATGAAACAAACTCTGACAAATATACAGGTTGAGTATGATGATCCCATTCCAATCTATTGTGATAATACACATGCCATCAATATCTCAAAGAACTCGATGATTCACTCCAAGACGAAGCACATTCCAATCAAGTATCACTTTCTACAGGAACAAGTCACAGAGAAGAACATCAGAGTTGAATATGTGGGCACAAAAGAACAAGTGGAAGACATCTTTACAAAACTGCTTCCACGGGAAGCCTTTGAGTATCTTCGCCAAAGACTCAGAGTAATTTCTACTCCAAAATGAATTCTTTTGAATTCTTATCTTATATGTCTTAGATTTACACGAGGAAGCACCATAAAGAGGACAGTTCAGGTCAAGAGATCAGTTTCAGAAAGAGTTAAGTCAGGGGGAGTATCCCCAAGGACAGTTCAGTTAGGGGGAGCAGCCCTGGATGGAGGGATACCTTTTCCATTGATGACAAAGGGGGATAGATTTATCAGATGAAGAGCACAGAGGCATGGTTCCAGGGGGAGCGATGGTCATAGGGGGAGCATGGGTGATATGACTTCAATATTGCATCAGAGTGTTTCCATCAATGCCAGAGGGGGATATTGTTGATTAATTGGGTTGGTTGTCATTGATGTCAACCCTTGAAGAAAGTCCGGTAGAGAATTCTGGTGGCACAAAGGTTTGGGTAATGGACCCAAGTTTGTTGGATGGATAATGATATGAGTTTTGATATATTTACAGGTAAGACTATTCTAGATGGATATTACATGTCATGCCATTTCCGGTGGTATGTGGAACGTCACGTAACTCCTCACGGTTAGAGAGTTATGGCCATGTGAGGTTGGAGAACCCTCATGAGTCATCTAAAAGCCCCAAAAGGTCAAAATAATCAAAGTGTTTGCAAAAGAAATTATTTAAATAATAAAGTTAATGGAGAAATCCCTAAAATAAGGAAAGTGGGAAGCTACATGAAAGTATAAATAAGAGGCAAG
>ML790083.1:69408-100105 GCA_009831015.1 Picea engelmannii
TTGGGTCCATTACCCAAACCTTTGTGCTACGGGGCTTTCTTCAAGGGTTGACATCAATGACAACCAACCTTAATCAACAAGAAGAAGGTCGCACATGTGATCGAATTTTTCATACCATATGCAATTTGCAAGAGGACGAAGCATATGTCGACGGGTTTCTAGCTGGTGAATAATGTATATGAGTTTATGGGCAGGTACATATCCATACAGGCTGACAAGTGACGTTAGTTGGTCGTACAGGTGGTCTATAACAGATTCGTGTGTAGAGGAGATTTCCAAATATTGTTGAGGTTTGTTTTTCTGATTTGTATGGTCATTGTAGAACACGATTTTTCTTAGTTTTGGTGACTTTGGAGGAAAAGTTTGTCCTCAGATTTTGGTGATATTGTATTGGCTGGGAGGGTTGGTTTTTCCCTCTGGATTTATGATAATAACATGATTACATAACTGAAATTGTGTCACATATGTAATGATGATTCATTTATGATCTTTGTGTTTTCACTACATATGTTTCCAGTCTTTAATTTCAGTTTAAAGTTGTTCGGTGATAACAACTAGGGTTTTATTGTTAGATCACCAGGACACAAGTTTTAGATCTAAAATTAGTCACATAGAGTTACATGTGAAAATCGACATTTTAGTGGGTAGTTGATTTTCATCATTGGCTAGTTTGAGGGGAGGGTAATACTTGATATATATTGTTGCCATGGATATAATGTGGAGGCTTCTCAAAAGGTGGACTAAGAATTTGGCATTGGGGGCGTCAAAGAAGGTATCTGTGAAGAATTTGAAGAATTCACCTTCAACAATTGCCTCATATTTGAAGGTATGTCCAATTTCTTTCTCAATATGTGTTTTTTTAGTTGAATGCAAAGATTCTTTGTGTTTTTGGGGGGGTTATTCATGAGGGTTATCATTTTTATTTAAGGTATGATGGAGTCAATTTGGGCAAGTGCTTTGAATCATATTAGCTTTTTTCTACCAATATGTTTTTGTTAGTTGAATATAGAGACTCTTAGTGTTTTGGGGGTTATCGAGGGTTATCATTTTTTATTCAAGGTACATTAGAGTTAGTTTCGCTAGCTAGTTTGAATTATATAAAAAAAAATTCCCAAAATGCTTTTTGTAAGTTGAACACAAAGATTCTTAATGTTTTTTTGTGTTATTGAGGGTTATCATTTTTTTAATGTACATTGGAGCTAATTTGGCCAAGTGGTTTCAATTTCATGTGTGTGTGTGTGTGTGTGTGTGTGTGTGTGTGTGAGAGAGAGAGAGAGAGAGAGAGAGAGAGAGAGAGAGAGATTCATATTTTAGGTATGGGTTGTGAGTTTTTCATACTTAAATGTAATTTCCACCCTTTCTAAGCACACATGCTCCAACTTTTGTTTCAATCTATCTAGTTTTGCTTGTAAATTTTCTTTGCCAAACACACTAGTTCCGAAGGTGGACTTATGGTTAACAAAGTTTGCAACATTAAGTGAATTTAATGAATCATCATGAAATGGCCCACCAAATTCTAAAGCTAAATCCTTCACTAGAGATAAACTAGAGTTCATTGCATTTTCACCCTTGTGGTTAGTGTCTTCAGAGCTAAGCCTCATCTTGTGTATACATGAATTCATTTCATCATATATCCATGTTGGGTTGTTAGTTGGGGTGACCCATTAAAATTCTTCATGAAGTTAATTAATATACCGATTTTTGAAAGATGTCTAGCTTTTGAGTGATTTTCCTATGGTGAACTTGAAATGCCCTGTTTTGGATGAGTTTCAAGGTTATGTGACCTCTAGTGAAATTCATTTTCACTCCTAGAATCCTTATCAAACACAAGGCCCTTGTCATATAATGATTCTTCATTGTGTTGAACATTATCATGTTAACATTATGATTTCTCTACATATATGTGTAAAAATTGTTTTTGTGTTTCAATTCCAGCTTAGTATGAAATAACTATTGGTTGAATTCTCATTGAATCTAATTGTGTTCACTATGGAAAATATGTTTGGGAAATTGTAGATTAAAAGAGAACCAACGAGAGTGCCCTAATGGCCAAGGGAGGTAATTCTAGTAGATCTACAAATATTTGTTCAAATTCCAATTCCTTAATGAAATTCTTAGACATGATAAGGCACAAACAAGGGTTTTAAATGTAAAACCTTATATTGCAAGTTCTATGAAATGATTTCAAGTTGCAAAGAATGGCTAGCTCGGGAGGAAAATAGTGATATAGAGTCTATATGAAGGTTCAAACAAGGTTTATTTTTATATAAAGTCGTGAATTTAATGTTCTATGCAGAGTTTTCAAGTTGTAAAAATGGTCAATTTGGGAGGAAATTTTTTATAATAGTCCAAATGAAGATAAAACCGTAGTTTTCTAAGGTAAATTTACAATGAGAATATAATTATAGTAACATTTTTCTAACAATGTATACTTTATTGTTTCCGTAGAAAGGACATAAACCCCAAGAAGGTGATAAAGTGAAAGTCTTAGATCCGTATGATGTTGTTGTTGTCGATATTGGACAAATTCACTCACTTTTTATAATCCATTGAATGAAACTAAGTTTTTGGATATGGGAATGCCAATAGTCTTAGGGTCACAAGTAACATCCTCCTTCGCTATGAGGATAAACTAGATGGATATAGACATTTTAAAGAGAAAGAAGGAAATTTCACATGGTGGCCTTTAAAATACTAGGAAAAGATGCAACTAATAATTTTCATGTACTTGCCTAGTTGGAGACTGTAGCCCTTGATGTTTTTGAATGTATGAATCAATGAGTTTTATCATGTACTAGTGGATTAGTTGGAAACTTGATATTCATGTAATTTAATTTGTGTGTTATATATATATATATATATATATATATATATATATGAAGTTTAATACCAAGAAAAGATGTAACTTATAATTTTCATGTACTTTCCTAGTTGGAGACCGTAGCCCTTGATGTTTTTGAATATACGAATCAATAAAATTTATCATATACAAGTGGATTAGTTGGAAAATCAATATTCATGACTCTCTCTCTCTCTCTCTCTCTCTCTCTCTCACACACACACACACACACACACACACACACACACACACACACACACACATATAAAGTTGTTCAAATTATGGCATATGTTTAGATTTATGTATGTTTGTATTTGATTTTATGTTTTAATGCAAGTTTACATATTGTATATACATTAAATCTCCTTTAGAGTTGATTTTATGTATACTATTCTTTAATGCATGCAAAACTTAGTTGATTTTATGTTTTAAAGTAGGTATATATGTATCTACTCTAAATCTTCGTCAGATTCACATGTATGTCATTATTAATTTATTGTTTAAGTATGTTTCATTAGTGGATGGACATCATACTATACAATAAAATTATACAAATTCATGGTATTTGATAAATTATTCACATCATATAAATTTATATTGAATAATAATGAATAACAAAAATAAAAAAAATATGAAACTACTTCACTAATAATAAATATAATGATTATACAACTACTAAATTGCTAATAAAATATACAACAATAGTAATTATAGTGACTAAATATATGATAATTTGACGACAACTAATGACTCATTAATCTAGTAAATATACTACATGTTATAGCACAAGTTGTAGGCTGGGCAAAGCCCGACCCAACCACAAAGCAAGTGCTACAACTTGGGAATCCTACACCCAATGTCACTTCGATGTAGGTCCCACACTTCAAGGGTGACTAGGTCACTCTAGGGAGGCGATCTCAGTGACCCTATGGGGATTGAGATGGAGATGGAGATAAAAGGAAGTGAATCCCCTATAGGTCAATTCTAAATGGGATGAAAGGTGGGAAGAGATGCCTTGTAAGTCAAGTAAATTTTTCCCCACAGGTATAGTACTTCTCCGGATGATTGTACCTTCCCGAGACACAAGAAAAGACACTTTGCATTGATATATGTTAGTTGGATCATAAATTTAAGCTTGTTGTTCTTAATTTGCATCATTATATGACAATTTATATTAGCAAATGAAACATCTAAATCAACATACAAAGATTTAAACTAGTTAATTAAATCAACATTAATCTTAGCAATGAATATAGGCTGAAAAATGGCACTTAAAAAGCAAGAGAAGATGGTTGTTGTAAACATGTATTTTCTGCAGAAAAATGCAGCCTTATGACTGTATATTTCAATGGCATGCAGCAGCAAAATCAACCACACAAAAGTTCCAAGAACTAGCCCAAAGATGCGCCCTAGTTAGTAGAGTAAGTGAGAAAAATTAGAGAGCTAGTCTAGGGTTAGATTAAGAGTTATGAGAGTGTTAGTAGCTAGGGTTATGCAGCCCTAATGGTTGTAAGTTAAAGTTTATAACAACAATTAGAGTATTGGGAGAGAGGGGAAACCCTAGTGGGGGAAGACTCCTCTCAATGAGGCAAATCAACTTCAAGCAATAAAAATTTCAAAAGATAAAAAATTATGTTTCCCCAAGGCAATGATTTTATATCTCCAATGAAAAAAAGTATGAATAGTGCCTTTACTATTGGGTTAATGGAATAAAATAAACAAGAGCTAGAGAAGCTACCTCCTTGGGGGTCTAAGCCCTTTTACTTCCCAAGGAAAGTTTCTCTAGCTAGTGTTTAATCTAAGAGGGTGTATGCCCTTATACTTCTCTTAGAAAACCCTAGTGAAATCAATGAGATGACACATAAAATGATGAAGGATATGGTGGGGGTGTATGCCCTTATAATTACCACCTATATCCTATCATAACAATACTTGACTTGAAAAAATGATAGCATAATAGTAAAAGACCATACCAAGATCAAGAGAAATGCCAAGATAATCCACCATAAGAGCTAGAAAGCATCATCCAAAGCTAGCGCTATACCTCCTCCATCAACCATTCATAAAAATATCCATAAACAAGTGCAGAAGAGATAAAATATCCAATTATAGCGAAAAGTTCAGGCCAAGTCCTCTCACAATGAGGGAGAGTTATGCCAAAATGAGATCTTATGATCTATTATTTATACAAATGTCACCAAGGTGACTTGTCCACAAATAAAGGGGAAAAACACAAGATTATCGGTCAACAACCCTAATATTTCCCTTTTTACAAAGTAATTCATTTAAAATTCATTTATTCACATAAGAAAACCCTAATTTTAGAAGGATGTCACCCCTTTAGGGGACGTTTTGGCATTAGGAGCAATTCGTTGGTGTAGGAGGAGGGTGTCTAGGCTTGCCAAAGCCACATGTCAAGTATCCAAGTTACTTTCTTCATGGTCAAAGCCCAATTATCCTCAAAACATCCAAGTTCCAATGCATCAACCACACCACCAAACCTTAAACCCCCTAGGTGACATCATGCCTCTAGAAGAGATGTTTTGCCTCTTCTAGGAAAAACATTTGGCATGTTGGGTTTAGGTTATGTTGTCCAAGTCATATTTAAGGCCTTCCAAGTTTGATCTCTCTCAGCCAACATGTGGGCCCTTAGCATACACCTATGGGCTTCAAGCCCTGAGGAATCCCAAGATAGGCTTGTTCTCCCAAAAATTTCCACCAACTAGGTCCTGCAAAGAAAAACGAGCACACCCTCCAAGGATCTCAAGTCATAAAACCATGATAAGTGAATCCAATCAATAAATAATCCATCTAATCACGTGCATCAAAGATCACTATATAAAACAATTAATTGCTCAAAGACATTATGCGACTTGTCAAGCTTGAATATGGGAGAGTTGACGAGGTGTCCTATTGGGTAGATCTTGCCCTATGTCAAGGAGAGTTTCCAAGAGATCCCTCTCTAAGCCATGTAAAGTGGATGAAGTGGTTGGGGTCAACACTCAATGGGAATATGTCTCATGACATACAAGGGGTTGTAGTGTCTCATTCATGGGTGTCGTTGTAGAGGGTGTGTGGTACCTTCGTTCGCAATGCACTTTTTCCAACCCCATCAATTGCATTTTATATTTATTTGTTTGTATTTTATTTCAATATAGCATAAGGAGAGGTTGAAGGTCACTGCCCTGGCATGGTGACCAGATGATGGCAATGTCACCCACAAACACCTAGTGGAAATGAGAAGGTTGGCTCGTGATGAGACCCCCTTTCTCCTAGCCATGCAACTGAGCACCATTTCCCTAGTTTGGTGACCAGATGATGACAATGTCATACCACTAGATATTCATGGACATGATAGGTCAACTCGTGATGTGACATCCTATCCTTAAACTAACCTTTTAAAGCATTATTTATTATATTGTGGGTCCCCTTTACTCAAAGATAAGTGTTTCATTGCTTTCTTGGGTGAAGCATATGGAAGGTTTATAGAAGGATTTTATCTTTTACCCAACATCAACCCCTCTAGGCCTTCAAACCTTCTTCCCATAGGATGAGGGACAACCCCCTCTTGGTTCAATACACCCTAAAATCCCAAGAGATAAATAAATGGAGGAGAATAATGATGGAAAGTGGTAAGTATGATCGGGAATGGTACGATGGCTCATTAAGGGAGTTCCCAGTAGAAAACCCATCCCCAAGGAAAACCACTTACTAGGGAACAATGTCAACCACCAAGGTGAAGCAGGGAAAAATGCATAATGTTTAAGCATATATCATGAAATATAGAGAAATCCAAGATACAAAATAATCAAATGGATTAAATATTGAAATGATGCTAACCATAATATTGATTTGTACCTCATCGAGCAAGGCCCACTGCCTTCTGGAAGCCAACTGGTTTGGTGGATTCCATTTGCAAAACTATGACCATCTATGGTGGTGAGTGGGTTTTCCATCTCTGCAAAAGGGTATTTTTGGTTATGTAGTCTCTCGACACCCCATATCTTCAACTTGAGGGCCTCGAGACATGATCTCTTTAGTTATCCACAAAATGGGGATAACATCGGGCTCCTACTTGGGGACATGTGCTGATCGTAGAGTGCATGAGAACCGTAACATCTCTTGGTAGACCTGTGCTTGGAAGGAAACATCAAACTGTCAAGTGCAGGATGGACTAGTCATCCTTGTTCTTATATGATGATAATCAAAACCAACTAAGCCAGAAAAATAAAATTTTGATATTTTTTCGAAAATTTATAAGCTAAGCATGAAATCAATATGAAAGTAGAGAAAAATGAAAATGAAATGCATCTAAACTAATATGAGCAATCAATATGCAAATGTAGGGAAAAAAATTACTTACCTACTTACCTGGGGCCTTGGGGCCTTGAAGATCACGTGTTGGATGATGTCAGGTGAAGTCATACAACCAATGCAACCATTTGATCATCTCATCAAAGTATCTCCCATGTGCTTAATCATATAATACAACAAAGATAAATCAATCTCATAATAATCATGAGTATAAACACACATATAATCGATCATGAAATAAAACTCATGAAAATGGGTGGGAGGGAGGAAATCATGTTGGAAAGAGAAACCATCATCCCGATCATCCCGCCTAAAAGTGTAGACGCAATACTGATAAATCCATCTCTCAAAGGAGATACTATATGTAGAAGAAGGCTCATCTTCATCGACACATAACGACTCACTGCTTATCGAGGGCTGAGAGGAGATGAGAGATCAAAATACTACTACATGGTATCTTGGAGAAGAGGGTAAGAGGTAAGGAACAGTCTCAGGTGTCGAAAAACACCGCCTTTTCCCCTGTCAATCTCCATGGAAATATCCAAGATGAAAATAATTTTGCTTTGAAGAATGAATCTCTTACTGCTCTGAGGTGGCCATGTCCTGGTATTCCTCAAAATCTGAGCACAATGGTTGGAATCCTCATAAAACAAATCTGCATCCTCAAAAGGGTATGTACCAAAGGATGATTGAGGATCACTATGAGTATGTTGTGACAAGTCATCCTCAAAGGGGTAGAACAAATTTGTAACCATATCATCACCAGGATTCCAAGAATTTGAATCATATATGTATGAGGACCACTCCTCTGATGATGAAAACTCAACCCCCTCTCCTTGAGACCCACCCTCAATGTCATAGATGATATCTCTATCAATATTGAAACAACTCACATCCCATTTACGTCTCCCAACCTATATGAAATCATCAATGTGTTTGTCAACTATATCTAAGGTTCGTTCCATGAATTCATATGCACCATAGGAGCTGATCACTTCCTCACAAGACTGGATAACTTCATTTTCTTCAAAAGGGAAAGCAAATAAAAAAGTCTTGTTCAAGCCTTCTACAAGAGAAACTTCATCGAGATCCTTTTGGTTGTTTTCTTCATTTCCATAGTCATGGAATAAAGCATCATAAAAGTTCTCAAAAGGATTATAACTCATCATGTTCTCTTCTTGATGTGCAGGAGGAGCAGAGGTCTATATGTCCTCATCAAGTGGAAGAGTAGATACTTCATCTTCATCATATGTCTCACCCGGATCTTATTCAATATTTTCTTCATCTATTGTCTCATCATCGATTGGAAAACCTTCTCGGCAAAGAGTGTGTCTGATCTCTTGGAAAGCATATTGCAAACATTGAGTGGTTGGCCGATATTTCCTAATAAATTCTTCAATGAGTTTTGTAGAAGAAGGGATACTTTTTGGATCACATGAGTGTGCAAGCCAATCTCTTTGACTTGATTCCAGTGAAGACATGTAAATTTTCATCAACACATCTTCATGCAACACATTTAAGCTCAAAGAATACTTCATATAATTCATGACATGGGTGACTGCTAGAGTTGGATCAATGTCAAACTTGGGGCAATTTTCCCTCCATTTCGTCGGGCAATGGTTTGGATATCCCAAAATATCTTGAACATCAAAGGCGGGATAAACCTTATGGAATTCCCATGGTAAGTCCCGTGAGGCCATGGTTCCATTACTTAGGGTAATACCTCAATGGAGTCACCAGATGAGCTCAAGGTTCACCAAAGGATGGAAAAAGCTAAGGGAAAAGTGGGTTCTAGGAAGGTGGAGTCGCCAGATGAGTTTCAAAATGAACTCATCAAGAAAGGTGGAAAGGGAACGTCCCTCGGGTGGAGTCGTCAGGTAATATAAGGGAAAGGATTTGGGATAGCTTACCAAAGTGTCATTAGGGTACAAAGAAGATTTAAAATCTTCCTCGACAATGGCGCCAAAATGTTATAGCGCAAGTTGTAGGTTGGGAAATTATCGATCCAACCAAAATTCAAGTGCTACGACTTGGGAATCCTACATCCAATGTCACCTCGATGTAGGTCCCAGACTTCAAGGGTGACTAGGTCACTCTAGGGAGGCGATCCCGGTGACCCTAGAGGGATTGATATGGAGATGGATCTAAGAAGAAGTGAAGCCCCTAGAATTCAAGTCTAAATGGGATGAAAGGTGGGAAGAGATGTCTTGTAAGTCAAGTAATTGTTTCCCTAAAGGTATAGTACTTCTCTGGATGATTGTACCTTCCCAAGACACAAGAAAAGACACTTTTCGATGATATATGTTACTTGGATCAGAAAGTTAAGCTTTTTGTTCCTGATTTGAATCAGTATATGACATTTTTTATCAGCAAATGAAACATATAAAACAACATACAAAGATCTAAACTAGTTAATAAAATCAACATTAAGCTTAGCAATGAATATAGGTTGAAAAATGGCACTTAAGAAGCAAGAGAAGATGGATGTTGTAAACATGTATTTTCTGCAGAAAATTGCAGCCTTATGGCTGTAGCTTTCAATGCCATGCAGCAGAAAAATCAACCACACAAAATTTCCAAGAACTAGCCCAAAATATGTGCCCTAGTTAGTAGAGTAAATGAGCCAAATTAGAGAGCTAGTCTAGGGTTAGTGTAGGAGTTAAGAGAGTGTTAGTAGCTAGGGTTATGCAGCCCTAATGGTTGTAGGTTAAAGTTTGTAACAGAAATAAGAGTATCGGGAGAGAGGGGACGCCCTAGTGGAGGAAGACTCCTCTCATTGAGGCAAATCAACTTCAAGCAAGAAAACTTTCAAAAGATAAAAAATTATGTTTCCCCAAGGCAATGATTTTATATCTCCAATGAAAAAAAGTATGACTAATGCCTTTACTATTGGGTTAATGGAGTCAAATAAAAAAGAGCTAGAGAAGCTACCTCCTTGGGGGTGTAATCCCTTTAACTTCCAAGGCAAGTTTCTCTAGCTAAGGTTTAAGCTAAGAGGGTGTATGCCCTTATACTTCTCTTAGCAAAGCCTAGTGAAATCAATGAGATGAAGAATAAAATGATGAAGTCTATGGTGGGGGTGTATGCCCTTATAATTCCCACCTATCTCCTAGCATAACAATACTTGATTTGAAAAAATGATAGCATAATAGTAAAAGACCATACCAAGATCAATAGAAATGCCAAGGTAATCCACCATAAGAGCTAGAAAGCATCATCCAAATCTAGTGCTAGACATCCTCCATCAACCACTTGTTGGAAGATTGGTTGTTGTCATTGATGTCAAGCCTAGTCATGGGTTTTGGACCGCAAGATTGATAAAGGTATTTGGACATGAAGGACAATGCACATGCATATAAAACACCCATGAATGGATAGTATACATCATGTTGTTTTCGGTGGTATGTGGCACGTCACGTGGATCCTTATGGTTGAGGAGAATGAATTTTTGAAGATGACAAAGTGAATTAAAGAAGGAAGTACATGTAGGCCCTGAAAATAATTAAAGAAAAGAATTACAAAAGAAGAAAGTGTCAGGTCGTCCCTAATGTTAAAATGAAGTGACATAAATGGTATAAATAAACATCATTATACATTCATTTGATACAAGTCGAATTTCAGAGGTAATAAGAAGTAAAGAAGGCCGGATTTCAAGGGAGGATGAAGTCTTTTGGTGATGTGTTCTAGGGTATGTTATTTTCAGGTCATCTTACCATTTTTATTATAACTTTTTTTTCTAGAACGATTCAGATGGTGAAATCTCTATGGTATTGAGAAGACATATCAAGGTACCTCTTGTTAAAATTTCAGCTCTTGATTCGCTATAATTATGGAGATACACTCTGTGGAAGATAGGGATTGTGACCAGTCCTGAAGCTAGTCAATAAACAGGTGTTCCGGGTAAAACAACCATAACTTCTTCATCGAGAATCCAAACAAAGTGGGAAAATTTTAATTGGAAAGAGTACGGACTGTAGTTTTTTGTGTGTGAGTTTCAAAATCAGATGTTAATTATTGAGCGTGGGGCATGTTGTACAAGTTGGGTCTTCTGAATAGACCAGAATTGAATAAAGTCTACCATTCTTTCTATAGGATTCAAGGAGTGAAAATTAGAGGAGTTTCAGAGAATACATTGAGTAATATTATCTACAGGATTAGAGTACTCCAAGAATTGAAGAATTGCAGAAATTGAAGAAGTCTCAGGAAGCATTATTAGGTTCTATCTGATGATTGGTTGATGGTGATGATTTAATGTAAAGTTTTATTATCTCTCATATATTCTTGGGTGGAAGGAAGGGGCAAGGATGGAGAGTTCAAATCTCTCTTGATATTGGAGGATTGTATCTTCCTCTTGGAGGTTTATCCCTCCCTTTACATTTGGAAGNTGTAGCTACCTTTGGAAGTCATTACTTCCCTTGAACAATAACTATTGATTATTTCTCATATATTGTGCATGGTGTATTGTGGTGTATTTGTGTAACTCTTATACTATTGTTCATTGCTCATTGGATATAGTTGAATGGTTTAAGTATAAGTTGAAAAAGGTTTTAAATTGTACTTGATACTGATTCACCCCCCTCTCAGTATCAACACCACTCATAAACATATCCATAAACAAGGGCACAAGAGATAAAATATCCAAGTATAGCGAAAATTTTAGACCAAGTCCTCTCACAATGAGGGAGATTTATGCCAAAATAAGATCTTATGATCTCTTATTTATACAAATGTCACCAAGGTGACTTGTCCACAAATTAAGGGGAAAAACACAAGATTATGGATCAACAACTCTAATATTTCCCCCTTTACAAAGTAATTCATTTAAAATTCACTTTTTCACATAAGAAAACCTTAATTTTAGAGGGACGTCACTCCTTTAGAGGATGTTTTGGCATTAGGAGCAAGTCATTGGTGTAGGAGGAGGGTTTCTAGGCTTGCCAAAGCCACAAGTCAAGTATCCAAGTTACTTACTTCATGGTCAAATCCCAATTCTCCTCAAAACATCCAAGTGCCAATACATCAACTACGCCACCAAACATTAAACCCCCTAGGTAACATCATGCCTCTAGAAAAGACGTTTTGCCTCTCCTAGGAAAAACGTCTAGCATGTGGGGACTAGGTTATGTTGTCCAAGTCATCTTTGAGGCCTTCCAAGTTTGATCCCTCTCATCTGGCATGCGGGCCCTTATCATCCACCTGTGGGATTCAAGCCCCATGGAAGCCCAAGATAGGCTTGTTCTCCCAAAAATTTCCACCAACTAGGTCCTGCAAAGAAAAATGAGCACACCCTCCAAGGATCTCAAGTCATAACACCATGATAAGTGAATCCAATCAATAAATAATCCATCTAGGAATCTCTTCATATGATCGATGAAAGGTGTTGTGAAGTTGTCTTTAGGACAATCTTTGTTCAAGTCACTAAATTCCATGCATACACATATGGTTCCTTGATTCTTATTCACAAGAACGGGATTGGATACCCATTCAATTAAGGAACCAGGTAGATAAAGCCAGAATTAAGTAGTTTCTCTACCTCTGCCTTAATAGTAGGGGCCTTCCGGGGATCGACAGCTCTAAGACATTGTCGAACATGATTAACATCCAGATAAGTTTTAATATCATGCTTGACAATTTGAGGGTTGATTCTTGGAATCTCTTCATATGACCAAGAAAATACATCTCGAAATTCCTTGAAGAGCTCTATGTAGATCAGGATTTCTTATGGAGATCAATCAACATCGATGTGTACACTTTCAATCTTGCCAGGGGTATGAGAGATGTCGATCGTGACGGTCGAAGAGATACTCTCCATGTTTCCTTCGACATAAATTCTGTGTGTATCAAGTGGAACTACGATGTGACCGACTATCTCGCTCAAAGTAGATTGAAAGTCATCTTGTTCAATTCTAGCAAGATCTGGGAGAAAATAACAACGATGATGCATATCATCCCAAGGTTTGTCAGAACCATTCGTGGATTCGATGATAGCTTTGTCCGAGGGAAAATTCTCATCGAGGCAGTCATGTGAACAAGACGACGAGGTGGCCTACACAGGCTTAAGAACAGAATCCTCCTCATTCTTCGGCGAGGTAATATGATCGGGATCGACGGAAGAGTCAAGAACAACTTGATACACTATCTTTGCTTCCGATAGTGTCATGGACATTCCAACATGTGACTGACCTTCACAAGACGCAATCGAGGAAGGTAGGGTCCAAGGATTGTTAAAATAGGAAGTGCAGAAAGGAACGAACCTCTCTAACGAAAAAGGCCTACTGGACATTCCTTAAACACAGTGAATCGGTGCCATGAAGTTGAAGGTACCCATAAGGGATGAATACATTTCGACACCGATATTATCAGTTGTTGGCTGATAATTGTCGACCATGGGGATCAACGGTCCAACTGATGCACTGGGGATAACATACGCAAAGGATAACTAGTTGATCACCATGATCTTCCCATCATGAGGAAAACAAATAGTGTGGAAGATGGATGATACGACGACAGCCATAACATAAGTCCAACTGCGTCCTAGTAGCAAGTTATAATCGAGGTGCACATCAACCACCTCCACATCCACCTCTATCATCTTCCCACCTAACTGGATCGGAAATGTAGGAAGAATACCATGAGGGCAGAAGGAACGACCATAAAAAGCAGTCAACATGGTCGGAGATTGAGAGAGAGTCAGAGAGCTAAGATATTTCCAACAAATCAGGGACATAACACACGTTGCAACGCTTTCATCAACAACTGCATGCTTGATGGTATACTTCGAGTAAACCATGTGGATTTGGAATGCCACATGGCAAGGCAAGTGAGGCTTCACATTTGTGACGTCAAACTTGATAAATTCTGAACCACTAGGTTCTAGAGATCCTAACGCAGATAGAAAGGCATTCCTCTGTGAAGGACACATCTGGAGTACCTCTAGGGCCAACATCGCACATGGGGTTTGACTCAGGTCCTCAACAATAGAGTAATTATGGGCGGCTCTAGCATTTGTATTGTGGGTAGAGTGCTTGAGTACTCCTTTTGGAATATGAGGTGGTGGATCTAGTTTTTTGATCTACAAAGGCGTCTCTAGAGGAGGAGGAGATTCTAGACCAGGTAGAGTTTGTGAAGAACTGTAATTGCGAAACTAGGTGGCTACATTAACCTGATAATTGACCATATTGATACACAAATGATCATTGTCTTGTGTCGGTGGGTTTTGACTCACATCGACCACATTTTCGGCATTTGAGGAGCTTGAGGCCATGTGCTGGTTATGTGGAAAAGGATTCATCAGCACGACGAGCGGTAGAGATAAGAGCCTCACAACTTCCGCAATTTTGGGGCATAAATGAGTAAGATGATCGTCTGTACGAAGCTTACAGGGAAATTTCACCTTACGCCTTTCTTTCTTTCCCTCACCAACATTATTATTTGTCCTCTCATCTTTACCAATGTTCTTAGGTTTATTATTATTCTTCCCACCCTTACGATTATTATTACATCTTTTCTTCTTATTCCCGCCTGGTTGTTGGTTACCATTTGGTCCGGTCGACGATTACATGGAATTTACATCCGTTGACTGAGTGGAATTGGAAGACACAGACAAATCTGGCCCTCCTGCAGACTGGTTTAGAGACAACTCTTTCAAATGGCTTGTCATCGAGTCTATGGATTTCACATTGGCAGAGCCTACAATGCCATCGACATGAGGTCCAGGATTTTGTCTAGTGTCATAGTTTGACCTTGGTGTGTTAGGAAGAATATTGTATAACATCCCAGACTGAGAGTATATAAGATCTAACTGTTTGGATTTCAAGATTGCTTCTTCTTCATATGTAACCCCAGATGTAGCAACATCCTTCGAAATAGGAGGTTGTAAGGACTTAAGGAACGATTCTAACAAGAAATACAGGGGTATGCAGGTCTTGATCAACCTCTTCCATCTACGCCAYTCCTATATGTGATCTGAGATATGAGTGGCTTTGTCCTGGCGTAAGGTCGACAAAAKTTCTAATCCAGCATCGTAACAAATCGACAATTGGAAGTGGTTAAGGAAGACTAGCACCATGTGACTAAAGGTCCTGTATACCCCCCCCAAGTAACTCGATATACCATTTCATGGAAACCCATATGAGGGTGCATTGAAATAATCTTAACTGAATGGAATTGGYGTTAAGGGAGTTCGAAGAGCACCATAGGTGAAAGGTGGTGATGTGATCACCAGGGTCCTYGCCATTCTTGCCTTYGAATTTTGGAATGTCCGAAGGAAGCTTGGTGGGGAYGGGGGGSCATGTAGGATAATGAAACACAGGGTCGTTCATCAACTTAGACAAGTCTGGYAGGTTGAGCATGGCCAKAAAAGGGAGACGAGGTTGCAGAACCTTGCCCCAAGCTCCCTGGAAAGATTGTGTTTGGGGAATTGCAACACATCCAGGGTTCTGGTAAGAACCATGGCCCTGTCCGRGATTGTAAGACCCTCCTCCAGGATGATTCATAAGAGGTTGTTTGGGCACCATTCCAGTAGGAATGTTCTGATGGGGGTTATAAAAAATGCCCCTAGCTGGAGTGGCTCCAGGTTGGGGGTTTCCCAAGGTGTGAAACTGACCTCCTCCGGGTGTGAATCCGGAGGATAAAGGTGGATTCGTCATGCCAAATGTGTTGATCGGAATCGACACTGAGGAGGTAAGGGTAAAGGATGGAACTTGAGCATAAGCTTGTCCGCCAAGTGTGTTACTCCACCCAGAAGCAACAGGGTTAGACCCGAGGTTAAAAGAAGGAATGCCTCTCATTGTAGGAGTTGTTTGAGGGATCTAAGAGACACCAAATGAGAATGGAGTATAAGGAGGAGTTGTGCCCCCAAGTCCAATGCTAGCATTAGGGCAAGCAACTGGGATGGAGTTTAAAACTGCGAGGTAAAATTTGGCATACCATAGGGAAAAGGACTAGAGGCCATCGAGATGGACTAAACATTATAGCTTGGTGAGTGACCAAGAGACCCAAATGGGTTCGTGGCAATAGGTTGAGTATTCACTATAGGATGGGCAACATTGATTATAGGTTCCTCCTACACTACAACCGTTGTGGTTGCATAAGTTGAAGGGGTGCCATTAACTATAGTAGGTGTGGGAGTCGAGGGGCTCCCAGTATTTTGATGACTCGGTTCAGTACTCATCCTTGTAGAATCACAAGTCTGATAAGTGGAGGTGTGTGTACCACGTTTAATAACTCTACGCCTTTTAGAATGCAAAGACTCAAAATCCGGTGGTAACTGTAACAAGAGGTGAGACCGGTGGAGACCGGTGGGGAAGTTGGTCCGACTCCACGATGACTTAATACTCAAGATATAAAAACAAATCCTAAGGCCAACCAATAATAAAATAGCACACCAAAAATAATCAAATGACCAATATGCACACAAACATGATAAAGTGCTTGAAAGGGTCCTCCCTCCCTAAAGTAGGTATGCCTCGCCCAAGAGGGGCATGAGACTCCCTGTTAAAGATCAGAGGTATCATAATCAGTTATAAGGGCCCTCGTGGGATTAACAACCAGTCAGTCAGAGCCCCCCGGAGAGGTAATCCTACATAAAGGCTATGTGTTTTCCAACCCTTATCTGACCCAGGGTACTTGCAGAATAACCCCTGCAAGTAACCTATGTGGCACCTAAGTCAAGCAACTAAGAAACCATGGTATAACTGATGCACAGGCGAAAAATCGTAAGTCCAGTCCACCGTATAGGCAGGGTAGCAAATCTCGAAACCTTGAAAGCACTGCCTCTCATAGAGGTAAGGGCACTAACAAGATATCCATATATGAATAGATCCCCATAAATATATATGATGCTAAGAAGGTATTAGGGGGATATCTCTTCAACCAACCTCACGCGACCTCGTGCTTAACTCCGGTGTAAGCGGAGCCTCCTGATATTACCGATTATACAATGGATTTCTCCACTCCCTTAGTCAAACACATATGTTGATTTAATAGCCTTCGAGAAGTTTAGTCACAAAATCTTATTCCAAGGAACTAAATCCTAAGCTAGTTTGTGCACCCTAGAAAATAAAATCGTCACTAATCAATTTTAAATTATAGCGCTAATTTTAATGGCTTTTCTTACTCAAAAGGTGCGGTCATGAAACTAGTGATGTTATGACTCAACAAGTAAAGTAAATGAAAATGAAAACAATGCAAAGTCCTAACTTCAATTTTCAATAAATGACATGCTTCTTAAAAAATGCAATTTTCAATTCAATTATGCAATTATAAATAAAAATGCAATATTTATTTACATGCACTAAGATAAATGATAAAGACTCAAGAGATCAAAATGCCAATCAATGTAAAATGCCTAATATTTTTGTATTTTCAATATTAGAAAAAATGAAAATGCAAGGACTGAATAGCATCTTGATATATGAATACTCTACTGTGTATAAACAAAGACAACTCAAGTAGGATATCAAGAAGCCAAAACAGCCATCCCAAGGTGCAAGGACAATCAAAATGAAAATATGATGAGAAAGGCACCGCCCAAAAATTCAACCAAAGACAGGTTTCTTGTCATTTCACAGACACTTAACAGTCACTACAAAGACCCAAGAAGACTCAGCAATCATCAAAACCTACCCAACAACCACCAAACCTAGCAAATAAGAAACAAAGGTTGATGTACATGACTGTTCAAGGGGAAAGCGTGTATGTACGCAACTTGTAGAAGGACAACACACGTATATACATGACTTTCAAGCAAAAACCTGCATATATGTGTCAAAAACACAGTTAGGCTAAGGAGAAGGCTGAAAGACTTAGACCCAAAGTGAACAGAGGTTGTCAAGCAATCATACGACAAGAAACACAATATGAATGAGAGCAATCTAAGGAGAAAAACACTCCAAACCTAAAAATAAGATTCAATCCCTAGTATGGTCGCTAATTTTGTTACGAGGAAAATCTCTCTATGGCTAGGGGTAAACCACAACAGACGGAAATGACTGCAGAAATAAACTCTATTCTCAAGTATTCTATATAAACAAATATTCTAGCAAGACAATATAAAAGGCCTACCTCGTCTAGATGTTCGATGAAGTCCACCGTTGAGCACTTGACCCAAAGCAATATACTTGCAACTAGTCCTCAACAACCAAGCAATGCAAGCATATGGTGATAATATATGATGTTAGCACATTCAATAGCATAATCCATCAACATTAATGACAAATACACCCATGGAATAATAATTCAAATATTTGCAAGATATTAATTGGACGAGAAAAAAGTATTTCTATTAACATATAATCAACAGAAGTGAATAAGTTACAGACTTATGTGTTGGCACAATTCAGAACTGAGAAACTAAGTTCCTTCTAGCTGGGCCTCCACCAAAGGCAAGCTCATATAAAAGAGACAATGAAGTTCTTGATCAGTAAGGGAAGAGCTTGGGGGTTGAACACTGTGTTCAGACTTAAAGGATAAAGGGATGCATACTTAACGTGAAGTGAATAATTCCTCCAGAGTAACTTTGCTCTAAAAGTTGAATTATTTCTCCTCTTTTCCATAGCTCAAAATTGGCCCATTTATAGCCTTCAAGTGGAACTAAAGGGCCGAGTCGAAACGTTTCCAGTATATGGAAGGCCAAGGATCATTGATCTCATGACGTGACATGGAAACCCGACACCATTTTTCATTTTTGGGCACATTTCCCGATGTACACGGGATGTAATGGTGCAACCTGCGTATATGCATGATGTATAGTAGGCAAGGTGCATATATGTGGAAAAATTGTATTTTAGCTCTGGGATTTTCAAAAAGGGATTACAAATATGCATATGGAAATGGAAAAAGGCCTTCTGTGAAAGATTGCATGGGGTGAGGAAAATCTTGCTATAACACTTGGTCATCGAGCATTCGAACATCCGGGTCACTGTGTGGCACAATTTCCGGGTAATATTCCTGGTTGATTATGTTAAAAAAGTCTCCCCACTGAGGGAACACCACTTTCGATCCAGTATTCGCCTCTGTGTCACCGAATGCAAGAGGCTAGAAAAATGCCTTTTTAGTGGACGTTCAGATGACTGGCTCCATTTTAGTGGTAAAATAGATCTGTCTAGTAGTGTTGGGCAATGATCCTTCACCGATCTTTGCTTCTTTCAGTTTTGGTGCCCTTAGCGAGCAACTGGTCATTGGCTTCCTTGGAGGCATTTTCCTACACAAAGAACAAAATGAGATATTGACTTGCATAAATGATAATAAAAAATAAACACTTGCGACTGTTGAAATGATACAGATGGTTCGTACCTCTCCTTCGCACAAGATTAACCTGGTTTAGAATTTTGAAAATCGACTGTGAGCTCATGAATGCTTTCTCACTCCTTTGACTGCTACGACAATGAAAGACTTGGGTGTTGAATGTTGCGTTTAGAATTTGTCTTTATAATTTAAACATGCAACATACTTACCTTGTCGCATCAGTTATTGAATTCAGGGTGTAAATGTGGTCTGCACAATCCATCACCCAGATCTGAATCATGCTTAGGATTAAATGCGATCGTAGGCTGGTGATGTAGGAGCGGGGTGATACATAGTTCATCAGCGGTTTCAAACTCCTACTATTTGGTTGGCGCGTGGGTTAGTAATGTGTGTTAATCAACGCATTGATTGGCTTATTAAATAACAAAATCTGATCTTATTTGCTGTATATGTCCCATCCTGTCGTCGATGTCCTATCAGTCCGATGGTTTAAACAAGTGGATCGACGTCGACAATTTTCTTAGACAATGTTCGTTGATACCTCTTTTAGCAAAAGCTCTGATACTGACCCCGACTATCGTAAACTAATGACTTGGAAAAGATAACCTGGAAGGGTGATCATGACACATGACGCTTGATTTTGGTTCCTTCGTTAAAAGTTTCTTCGGAATTGGAGATTTCCTTTAGACATGGCTCTAGGAACCTCAGCCTATCTTGCCAATGCCGACGACATGTCGAGGATCGACGATCGATGAGTTTCTATGTTTATTTCTTCGTGATTTCATCCCTCAGAGTTCGTCGATCCCGATAATATATTACCGATCGACGATCGACACTCAACATTGTGTCGATGTAAAGACTTTCTGTAGTTTAAATTTTCCTTCGGATATCACCGACCCTGAATGTATCGGCGATCGGAGATTGGAGGTTTGTTGAGTGTGTCGATTGTTAGCATTTTACTTTTTCATTATCCTGATGTTGATGATACATCGACGATCGACGATCAATGCTTGTCATTGTAGTATGGTTGATTTTACTGCACAGATCGTGTCGATGTCGATAATGGGTGCATGGTTTAAAATTCTAGTTGTGTATACTTAGATAAAATGCCAAGTTTTCTTTAGAAATAAGTTAATATATTCAACAAGTCCAAACCAATCCGAATGTGATTGATGATAAAACATAAAAACAATAATCTTAATGATCCCTACACAATAGACTCAATTCAGAAAGAAGGAAAAATAAAATAAAGTGGTACCCAAAAGAAAAAAATTTCACAATGCTTTTAGGGTGTGTTGAGTGCTCAACAAGATGTCCTATTGGGCTAATCCTTCTCAAGTTTGGGGTGTTTCCTAGGTGAAGAACAATCTAGGTCATGTAAGTGTATGGAATGGTGCAAGGGGAATGTTTGGGTAAAGGGTGCAGTGATAACATGGAAATGTAGCTCTTTCCCGTGGGTGCCTTTGTAGAGGGTGAGCTGCAACTTATCATGGATGCCATTGTTTCCTAGCCCATTCAATGCCTTTTATTCTTTGTCTTATTGCTTTTTATTTTCAAGAGAATAGTTGGGGACATTGTCCTGGCATGGTGACCAGTGGTGACAACGTTACCCACAAGCACTTCACAGAAATGAGAAGGTTGGCTCGTGATGAGACCCCCTTTCTCTTGGTTATGCCACCAAGAGCCACTACCCTAGTTTGGTGACCAGATAGATTGTAGTGTCATACAACTACATGCCCACAGACCTAATAGGCTAGCTCATGATGAGACCTCCCATCCACCAACTAGACTTTGAGTTTTATTTTATCTTACAGGTCCCTTTTTCTTACTAAGAATCCTTTTATTGCTTTCTCGGGAATCCTTGGGCAAAGCATCTAAAAAGTTTTATTTTGGATTTTAACTTTTGCCAACTACTTTTGCCCTCTATGCCTTTATCCCCTTCTTCCCACAAGGCAAGGTACAACCCTTACTAGTGTGGCAAACCCAAAGCTCGAACAAAGGTAGGGGAAGATGAGAGGGACAATGATGAAAAATGGTAAGTATGGAAGGCATGGACGATGACCTTTCATAGACCCACCCAGTGGAAACTCATCCTAAAGGGAACCATCTTACTAGTGAATTCTATCACCCCCCAAGTATGAACAAGTTAAAGAGCATAATTTCCAAGCAAACATTATGAAATAAATGGGAGTTCAGTGAAACACGTTCAAATGATTCGAAAATCAGAGTAACACATACCATGATACCCAGACTCATTACCTCATGTAGCAAGACCCACTTCTACTTTAGGACCAGGCAGGTGGGATGGGTGTTTTGAATGTTGATAGATGGGATTCACTGAAAAAAATATGGGCCCTCCAGGGCCAAGCTCAAGTCTTCTGGTTCTCGGTACTCCATGTCTAGGACCCGTGGGCCTCAAAACATAATCTCCTTAGTTATCCCTAGGATAGGGGATAACATCTAGCTCCAACTCAGGGACATGTGCTCACCATAGAGCGCATGAGAACCTCAACATCTCTGGCACGACCTGTATCTGTGAAGTGAAGTCTTTGACCCATGATGGGGTTTGAGGAGGTTTCCACTAATTGGCAATGGACGTCTTCTTCCTTCCAATGTGGATAGATAGTAGGCATCATTGACTGAATTCATTCCGACTCTAAAAGGTCCAAGCGAAAATTGTGGATTCCCCTTAACATTAGTAGGCTCTCCCTTTTTTGTATCCCACATCCAGATGGTATCTCCCTCTTGAAAATCCTTTGCTTTGAACTTGGATGTTTCTTGTACAACTCTAGTATATTGTTTTGAGGGAGGAGGGTGAGATTCAACTGTGAATACTTCCTATTGAGTTGGTATGATCAATATATCATCATCCCCTTTATTTAATAGCTTGATAGTCCCAACTTCTTTTTCCTTGTATTTGTCTAGGAGTTGTTTATATTCTTCCTTCTTTTTCCATTGTATTTTATCAAAATCTTCCTCTGAAGTGAAAGGAAAATCGTCTGGAGAAAACATAGGAAGTTTTTCCTTGACTGGCTCATGTGTTTCGCTAGTTTCAACATCATTGTCAATTTATTGCGCATGGACCTTGGCCATTGGCACATTTTAGAGGCAGCTTATTGTCCCATCATTCATAGGCACATTGATGTAAGTTAGATCCATTTATAAAGTACCTCCCAACTTTGCAACAGACTTCTTGGACAAAAGCATTCCCCATACATCTGGGACATCCATGACCACAATATCCATGTGGATCACTCTCTCAAGATATTTACCAAGGCATACTTCAACATTTTCAACTACCTCGTGAGTGGGTATGGCCCTGAATTCAAAACCACATACATTCCTATAAGGTCGTGTGGCCTTTAGGCCTAGTTTCTCCATGACCTTCAAAGACATCATGTTAGCACCTGCTCCTGAATCAAGCATACAATTCTTAAGACATTTTTTATTAACCAATAATGTCATGAAGAAAGGTGGGTGTCCATCATACTGAACCCTAAAATGGTCTGCTTGTAACATGATAGGAGGGTCCATTGGCTCATCTGACACTTTGAAAAAATAATTGAACCTTTCTTTTACATATGGGACCTTGATGACTTCCCTTAGTGGAATGGTTACGTGAATTTTTGTCAATGCACCTTCAAAGTCAAAATTCAAATTCACCTTGTCGATTTTGGGAGGATTTTTAGGAAGAAGTATGTTCATAGGTGGAGGTCTTGGTTGTGAAGTTATAGGTCCGGTAGAGAGAGGTTGGTTCATTCGTTTTTGCCTAGTATACACTTGGAATTCTTGTTTCTTTAACTTTTATCTCGAATCTTGATCAAGATTATTTATCACCTCCATCCTAGCCTTCCTGGTTGCTTCCTTTATGCCTTCTTGATGTTCTTCAAGTGTGAAATTAAGGAAATATTGAGGACCCCCAATGGTATTATTGATAATATTAACTTGGTCGTGTTCACCATTGTTCAAGGCACATTCATGCTCCCAATGTGAGTCTCTACACTATAAGCACCAAGGGTTTTCATCTATCTTGTTTACGAGGGATAAAGTATTAGGAACTTCTTGATAATTTTTTGGTCTAAAAACTTGGGATCCTTTCTAGAATTTCCCTCTGTAAGGAGCCCTAGGAGCTTGATTTTGAGCTCTTTCCAAGTTGACAACCCTATTCATCATTAATTCTTGGGTTTTTACCATGCCATCTACAATCAATTGTATCTTTTCTAAGCTAGCGCTAATATCTGAGGTAGGTTCAACATTATGGACTATCTTAGGTTTAGCATCTATTTTGACTCTTGGGGAAAATAAAGGTTCAACTTTGGATGATGATAGATTGTCCTTGATTCTTGTAGCCACCTCTTGGGCCTCGTGGATTGTTTTAGGGGCTTTGTCTCTAAGGATAAATCTCATCTGTCCCGTAAAGGATTTGGTGTAAATAAAGAGAAGGAAATTGCCCGAAGGATGATGGATCACTAGGATCTTTTGCACTAAGCTTTCAAATTTGTCATGAAATTCCCTAACAGTTTCATTCTCTTGTTTTGTGATGTTATTTAGCCTTATTAACAACATGTTTGGGTCTTCCTTGACACTCCATCGTTTGAGGAATACTTCCTCCAACTTATCCATGGTTTTAATACTAGTATCAGGAGACCATTGTATCATCATTTAGTGCCATCATGGAGGATAGCAGAGAACAATTTCATAGCTAGATATTCAACATCATCACTAATGGGATGAAGCTGAAAGAGGCCCATAAGTTGCTCATATGATCCTCAACACTGACTACATCATTACCAGTGAATTTAGGTAACCATTTATCATACCTAGAGGGCATTTTCCTAGGGTATCTGAGGATGTTTGTCATGTCTAATGGTTTGAAAATATTGGATGACCATTGTTTCTGGTTATTATCTTGGTTTGGATTAACAGTCTAATTCCCTATGCTAGACATTGTGTTTAAAGTAATATTGCCTCCAAACAATGATTTCACTATAGGAGAGTTTCGGGGAGGTTTTCTTCTAAAGGACTTGGGAGGATTGGTGTACGTCCTGAGCTTTGTGGAGTCACCAGATAATTTTCTTGAAACTATCAAAGGGATGAGGGGATCACCCTCAATGGAGTTGCCAGATAATCGTTTTAAGAAAAAGTCTTCCCGAAAAAGTGTCGTCTTGAGGAATATTGACTCAGTGATCCCCCGACAATGACGCCAAAATGTTATCGTGCAATTTGTACTTTCCCAAAATCGCAAGGCAAGTGGGTACAAAATTGGCGTAATTGGGAATAACCTATCGATGTCATCCTAATAGGAGATCCATTTCTATTTAGGAGTATGTGAAAACTACCCAAGGGAGATGTCCCCAGTGACATGGGGGTTTGAGAAGGCTAAGGCAAGTAATCATAAGGAAACCCTTCCCCTCTCACATATCACTCAAGTCAAATGGTTCTTTATGTCTTATAGAGATGAAGCAAATGGATAATATTGTGTACATGGCCAGAACAAGACAACAAGACAAAAAGGGGCACTTTCCAAGTACCAAAATGATTGATAGTGCCTCATAAGACAATGAACCTTCAAAAAAAAAGCTAACTGATATGAATTTGCAATAATACAATAATTTATAACAACAATTAATATTTTATAATAGTCACAAGGATTATGCCTCAAAAGTTCTTGAAAATGACAAGAAGAAATAACTTTAACCTAGATGAATGATAAAAGCTTGTCACAAGCCAGTTTGGCAATGTCTAGATGGAAAAATAGGTCACTTTTGCAGAGAATTTGCTGCAGTTAGATGGCTGTAGAAATATTTTGCAACAACAACAAATTCTGATGGTCAAAAGTGCAAGAAAACACCACACAAAGTTAGAACTTACCTAGAAGATTGACTAGAAATTATCACAATTGAGTTTTGAATGGGTTAAGTGAAAGTTATGTAGGGAAATGTATCAAATGAATGTATGGTTGTAGAAATGTTTTGCTACAACAAATTAGCTAAGGAGTTAGTCTATTTTAGGGTTAACAAATGTTAGTAAAAGTTTCAAGGATGAAAGTTTGAGTGGTTGTTTGATCAATCAACACTTATAGATGGTTGACTAGTGCCTTTCTAGGGTAATGGAGTCAATAATGGAAGCAAAAAATCTTAGAGGAAAAATATAAATGATAATGTTATGTCAAATGGATGGAGAGGATAAGAAATGTGTTGGTATCCCAAGGCCTCAAAAATCCAATTCCCGAAGATAATTGGTAGAAAGTAACAAAGGTTAGGCCCTAGAAATTTCTCTTTTTCTTTGAACAAATTGTAATAAAATATGCAATGGGAAATGAAGTAGGGTTAATAGAGTGATAGAATGGTAGGGCTCTAGTATCTACTTCAATATAGCTTCCTTTCAAGAAATTTTAGCACATGGAAGACTATAGATAAAAATGTAATAACATATGTCTTTCCCCTAGGGTTTCAAGCAAGCAATTTCATAATATTAGAAATGAAACAAGTTAAATTAACCATAGCATTCATTCACAATAAGAAATGCATATTTTCCACTTACTTCACCAAGAATAATCAAGCAAAAACCCTAGTTGTACATCCTCCACATAAAAATTGCCAAAGTACACCAAGAAGTGCGCACCACTAAATTTCATCCAATAAACCTTAAAGAAGGCTGAATTTCAGACCACCACTTGTGTGATGAGTGAATGATGAAAAAATATGAGAGTTTTATCTCTTATTTATACAATATCAATGACCTTTAATTATCCTTTAGGTCATAAAAGGTTGACATGGCCAATTTACATTAAAAATCCAATTTTTACATAAAATCAATAATTAAAACCCTAATTTCACTTTAGAGATGACGTCATGCCCTTCTAGGGTGACGTTAGAACCCCGACATGGAACACTAGGACTCAAATGAAAAACTCTAGGCCTCTAGAGGCCTCAAATGCTGCCACATGTGGCAACTAGCACCAAATTGTCCTCATAAATGCCAAACCCTAGTTGGATGACGTAAAAAGTCAACATGATAACAGCATGGTCCTTCAAAGGTCAATGTCGTGGTGGAAGGGAAAGACCCCTTTGGGTCTAGGCCTGCCAGATTGTCTCAGGGGAAACATCCTTCTTCCTTCATGGTGCCATCCTCTGGTGTCTCTTTGCCCCTAGTTGGGGTCACAACATCCATCTGTTGGGCTTTTAGCCCCGTGGAGGTCTGAGCTAATCATCTCCCCATATGTACCTGCCCAACGGGCACGGTCCTACAACAACAATGAGTATTCCCTCCATGGGATCATAAGTGATACGGATCATAGCAATGTCAATCACATCCAATAATCAAATTACCCAAACATGTGCATCAAACCCCCCTTTACCCAGACAAATGCTCAAAGACGTTAGGTAGTTTAACAAGTCAGGTTTGGAGAGGGTCTTAGGATTTCCTTTTGGACTAATCCTCCTCAAGTTTGGGGTGTTTCCTAGGTGAAGACCAATCTAGTTCATGCAAGTGTATGAAATGGTGTAGGGGCAATGTTTGGGCAAAGGGTGCAGTGATAACAGGGAATTGTAGGTCTTGCCTGTGGGTGTCTCTGTAGAGGGTGAGGTGCACCTTCTCATGGATGAAATTGTTTCCTATCCCATTCAATTCCTTTTATTATTTGTCTTATTGTTTTTTCTTTTCAAGAGAATAGTTGTAGGGCACTGTCCTAGCATGGTGGCCAGTGGTGACAGTGTTACCCACAAGCACTTCACGAAAATTAGAAGGTTGGCTCGTGATGAGACCCACTTTCTCTTTGTTATGCCACCAAGAGCCACTACCTTGGTTTGGTGACCAGATAGATGGTAGTGTCATAATGCTACATGCCCATGGACCTAATAGGCTGGATCATGATGAGACCTCCCATCCACCAACTAGAATTTAAGTTTTATTTTATCTTACGGGTCCCCTTTTCTTATTGAGAAGCCTTTTATTTCTTTCTTGGGAATCCCTGAGAAAATCATCTGAAAGGTTTTATTTTGGATTTTAACTTTTTCCAACTACTATTACCCTCTGGGTATTTATCCCCTTCTTCCCACAAGGCAAGGTATAACCCTTACTAGTGTGGAAAACCCAAAGCCTGAACAAAGGTAGGGGAAGATGAGATGGACAATGATGAAAAATGGTAAGTATGGAAGGAATGGACGATGACCTTTCATAGACCCACCCAATGGAAACTCATCCTAAAGGGAACCATCTTACTAGGGAATTATGTCACCCCCCCCTAGGTATGAACAATTTAAAGAGCATAATTTCCAAGAAAACGTTATGAAATAAAGTGGAGTTTAGTGAAACACCTTCAAATGCTTCGAAAATCAGAGTGACACATACCATAATACCCATACTCATTACCTCATGGAGAAAGACCCACTACTACTTTAGGACCAGGCAAACAGGATGGATGTTGTGACTGTTGATAGATGGGATGCACTGAAGAAAAGATGGGCCCTCTGGGGCCAAGCTCAAGTCTTCTGGCTCTCGATACTCCATGTCTAGGACCTGTGGGCCTCGAGACATAATCTCCTTAGTTATCCATAGGATAGGGGATAACAAGGGCGATCACATGTTTGTGATGGTGTCGTGTCCTTACGTAGGGTTGGATTAGTGAGGATGTCTAAACATACTCTTCACACTGGATGAGCCACCAGATGCTAGAGGTAATATTAGTTTTTTGTTTAGATTAATCTAGTTTCATTTTCTTGTATTACTTAATTAGAATAAAATTAATTCTAACACGTTCTTTAACTTGTTTTATCAAGTTTTTTAATGAAACTGCATAATTATTGTTGTGTACTATATCTTTTGTAGATATTGACACATTCCTTGGGGACGTGCCTCCTCCCCCACCAAATGTGGATGAGGATATTCATGGGGCCGCGTCAGGTCAAGGTCCTTGGGCGCAGATACCTGGCATGCGTCGTAGGCTGGATACTAGATTCAGGTTGGAGTTAGGTGATTGAATCAATGCATTTTTGGTTGAGGTGGGATTCTTCCCTATGTTGATGTGAGACATCAAGGAAGATCCTATTCTCTTGGAGATTTGGAGGGAGATCTCGTGCGATATGATGCCTCTTATGTGTCATATCGTCAGAGCTACTAGGATACTAGAAATGAGGAAGGTTGTCAATGATATGCACTCCTCCTCAAGTACTTGTTCATCCAATACCCCATCAACTAATGAGGGTGGCCGTGATCCTTCTCCACGTCCTTATCCTCCTCCTCCTTCACCTCACCCAGATGAGCATGCATCACCTATTCCTCCACCACCTGTTTCTCATCAAAGAGTCGACCTGTTTCTCATCAAGGAGTCAACCAACCACCTCCTACTTCTCCTCACAGAGTCGACCAACCACCTCCTGATCCTCCACTTCCTCCTGACCATCCATCATCTTCTACTATAGACTAGGCCTCCACTATTGTTGTAGATATGATTATCACATCGGCTGGACCAGATATGTTATAACACTTGTTTGACTTGTATATATATATATATATATATATGATGATGATGATGATGATTATTAACGTACACTAAGACCAAATTGGTCTATCGAACCTTAAGAGGGTAAGTGATTACTTGCGATTCTTTAGAATTTTGTTTCTGTGCTTGAAAAGCATCAAGAGAAGCTTTCCAAGATCATCATACTTTTGTTGAGTTAAGAGGTTAGGAAGGTTGGTATAGGATGGACAATATAAGAGAAAGTGTTTTTCATCTTCAAACTTTTTAGTGTCACAAAGGTGACACACACTTTCATCCCATGGTGTTTTATGAATTGACCAATGCCTAGTTTCACTATGGAGCTCATGAGAATTTGTTCTTATCTTAGCAATGCTTATTTTTTCTTTACACTTGGAAAAACAAATAGATAATTTTTATCTTCTAGATTAGGGTTGATTGTTGGAGTTACTTCACACACACCTAGGATTTTTTTTTCCTAAGGTTTTTCCTTGTTTATTAGTCATTATTCAGTCTCCTATATTTTAGGAAGAATATTCTTCTAGGGAGAATATTCTCTTCATTTTTCACTTCAGTTTGAATAGTTGAGTGGAGTCTAGATGCCCCATTGGTTTGATCACCATGCAACATTGGGATCATCACCAGATAAGGCGTGTTTTCCTTGGGATCATCACTAGACTAGAGAATTACCCATGATTCCCTAATATCCTCCTCACTTCACTCTGTTTTAGTCAGTTAACTGAAGATTGGTAGACTAGTTAACTCAGCTAGGTGGCAGTTCACTTCCGTAACTACCCGAGAGACTAAAATAGGTGGCAGTTCACTCCCATAATTACTGGTGTGTTTCCAAATCACTCTAGACCACCACTATGGTGCATTGGCTTCACCTCCAGTGCACATTGGTTAAGTTATACAAAGTATATCATGTGTAAATTATTCATTATTCATTACAGTTAATGAAGATTCTTCCATTCTTTCTCTCTTGCTTCTTCTTTCTCAATTTCTCTCTGCAAATGTGTGTGGTATTTTCTAGATAGATCTATTATGTGAAGGTTAAACACATTTACATGGTATCAAATCTGACGGACTGCTAAGAAAATCTACACCAAATTATTTTTTGCAGGTACCAAAGATTGAAGACAACAGAAAAATGGAATTCCCAAAAGAATTCATTCTTATACCTTACAAATTCTTTGCATGGAAGGAGAAGATGGTCATGCATCTTCGAAGCAGAGGATTATATAGGTTAACCATGAATATAGAGACATAACGAACATCATCCATATAAAGTCCAAGTATATAAATCGAATGGATGAAGCATTCATAACAATTTGTAGTCTCATTTCTCTCAATCTCCTTTTTCACATATCTTCCTGTAAAAATCCCAATGAATCCTGGACCACCATGGAAGGGCTCTTTGGAAAACAAGATGAGATGAGGGGTCACATGCTTGAGGTGGAATTTCTCACATTGGATCCAAAAAGATTCTACAATCTCCAATATTTATTTACAAAATACAAGGATTTATTGTCGCAACTCAAAGCTTGCGGGGTTGATAAATCTAAGGAGGAGAAACAAATGGTTCTCACCGTTCTCTCCAAACTTGGTCCTGAATTATTCGTGTTCGTATCCACATTCCATTCATTCAAATTCACCTCTGGAGCACCTGGAATATGACTTCTCTTGAGGAATTTATTGAATCCCTGACACAAGAGCAAACCAAGCTCATCAACATGGGAAAAATCAAAGGCCCAAAGGCGCATGCACTTACTGTGCAATATGGAAACCATCAATATCAGAAATCTAAAAATAAATACAAA